>OMNZ01035078.1:48413-63824 GCA_900303255.1 Lesueurigobius sanzi | reverse complement strand
ATGAATCATATTGGAAGATTAAACTGTGTGTAAAATGGTTTCTTTTAACATAAACGAGATTGACACAATATGATTTTGATGCAATGCGCTAAGAATTTACTGACAACATGTATTAACTTCTGTTGTGCTGAAATGCTGCTTTTGGGGAATTAATTGGATTTGTTTTTTTCTCAAATGAAGGAACTTAGAAGTTTTTCAGGATCTAAACTGACCGCGAAATGGACTGGGGACTAAGTCTACTTGCAGAATAATGTTTTTGATGATCTGCTAAGAATATGTTTGAAAAGGTTCATACTGTCTCCTTAGTTTAAACTGTTTTTAGCGACCTTTTAGTAAGACAGTTCAGCATCACGTGACGCTTCTGACAAAGACTACAGGAAGTAGTTGAAACTAGTCAAGCAGGTAAACAAAACCTCCTGACTTACTAAAAGAACGCTGAAAACAGTGCTAAGTTAAATGCATTTTCATTCAACATCTTTTCGTTATTTTTTGTATTAGCCCAGTACAATAAAGGCTTTTTAGAAAATGTAAATAGAGAATTGCAGTGTGGGAGGAGTGCCTCGGTTCTTCGTTTCTGTTCCCAAAACACTACTTTTGTGGTACTGACTTCCTGAGCACTTTGTGTCCAGTTTCTCTCACCTTTTCATTCATTTTCAGAGTAGGCTACATCTTGATTTCTTTCTTTATTCTATTCTCAAATTTTATTCTTTTGTTGTTGTTATGTTAAGATTGTTATTATTATAAGATTACTATTTGAGCAATCAGAATCAGAATAGATTTTATTGCCATTGTCAATGAAAGGTTTCACAGACTAGGAATTTTCTTTGGTGTACTCGTGCAACATGATAAATAATAAACTATGGAAAATGAAAAGAATATATAAGAATTGTAAGACTATAAGGCTTGCATAGATAAAAAGATTTTTTTTTTTAATCTAGTAAATAATAATTGTCTAAATCAATAAAGACAACGCAATTTCCCTTGTGGATCAATACAGTTTGTCTAAGTCTAAGATCCTGAAGAGTAAAGCTGGTTACACATTAGAGGAGTTTGGGGAGGCGTGGCCCAATAAAACCTTTGTCTGTATGTGTGTCCTTCCTTATGTGTGTGGTCTGTGTACTTTGTTGTCATATTTTCAAATCTCCAAAGATGTAAAGTGCTGTAGTGTGTCCCCAGCTTAATGCATGCACACTTAAAAATAAAGGTTTGGGGGCAAATCTCAAATGAACCCAAAGATTCAAGACCCCTGCCAGAGAAGATCAGCCTCTAACAATCCTTACACTGACGTTTCCAGCTCCATAAACCACCCGTGGAAGCCATGGTGCCCTTTCTCTGACTTGCCGAAACAGTGGCCATGTTGGGTTGCTTCCTCCAGATCCTGAGGTTTACGGTGAGGGCGGTGACCTGGGCTCGCCCCGGGACGGCCCAGTCAGAAAGGGCCCCGTTGACACTGATTGCAGGGCTATGAGTAGTCTCTCCCCTGTGCCCTCTCAGTGCAACTCTAATTAATAGCCAATTCATCTTGTGTGATCGGAGCCAGCACGTCGAGTAATATATCGTTAGTTTGGCAAGCGAGCTATTAAAGTGTAATAACCAAGAACCAGCTCTCGATTTGGAAGAGTAGCACATACTTAACCATCAAGTGGAAACAATTAATTTATTGGAGGATCTCCTGTAACCAATCATTTAGTGGAGCTCGCAGCGTTGCCAAGCCCGTCTCCTGTTGTGTGTGGCACGAGTCGATGTGGCTTCGAGTCAGAAACCTCCTGCTGCCCAGTTACATAATGTTCACATCACACTGTCAGCTCACATGATGCATGAGCTCTCCGGCTGTCAATAACATGGACTTTTTACTTTTTTGCATGGCTGTTATCATCTACTCTCTTGTTTTGAGAAGTCAATATGCAATATACCGTATCTAATAATTGACAAACACAACTTAAGACGAGACACTGCAGGCAAAACTTATATTCAAAAACCAAGCAAGATATCCAAAATCCCCTCTTATGTAATATAGGCTACAGTAAAAGTTGGACTTAAAACTTAACAGTGACTGATCATAATTAAGTAGGCTTTATCATTTCTGTTCAAATGCAACGAAAAGAACTTTAACTGGAGCGTTTTTTGTACCCTGTGTCTTGAATGAATACAACTACTCAAACTTTTGTCTGTTTTGCTGCTTTCACCCTCTCAATCTCTCAAAGTTCACCATTTCTCACGTTCATCAAAGTGGACAAAACTTCTGAAAAACAGAGTACGAGCCGAGATGCACAGTCACTGACAAACTCCCCGATGAATTCCTACAGCACTCAAAAAGTCCACTCTGTCAAACGTCGGATATTGCAGGAAATAGGTGAAAACGCATTAGCACCACTCTTGTGCTTTTGGTCTATAAAACCCATTATTCTTTTAGCGCCAAACTAATGACGTTTTTTGTCTCTTCAGCTTAACGCACTAATTGAGCGTTTTTTTGGAGGATAGCCCAGATGGAAAAGTAAGCACCCCCTTCAACAGCCAACTCCCCTGCCCCTTCCACTAGCTTTAAGTCCCTTATTAATTAAACTTTCACCAAGTCACCAGTTTTTATTAAAATGATAAAGTCCGCTGTGCCGTAAAAACCGGACTGGCCTATTGTCTCTGAAGCTAAAATTTTACTTCTGTGAATAAAAGAGGGGATTTTAATACTGTCATTTGCAGCCGAGGGAGACGGATCTGCCCTACAGTAATTAGTGGGAGGTTTGGTCCCGGCCTCAACAGAATTGGTCAGCTTTAACCCTTTGCACCAAGTGAATAAATAGTGCAAGTCTGCTCATTATATTATTTACTGAAGGACAAACAGAGCTGCGCCATAAGTGTAAATATGTGTTCGTCAGAGACGCTCTCGTCGGATGTTCTGCCAGAGGAAATCAAGCCACAGCCAAATATTGACTGTAGTTTTATGATCAGCCATCCACTTGATCAATCCAATCCCTCTTGTGCCATTAACTCTGCAACAATGTTTGTCAATCAGCGTCATAAAGCAGCACAGTGTGGCACCAATTAGAGCAGCTCCCTCGTTTCTGACTGAAAAAAATGTGTTTCTACAGAAATATAATAAAATAAAAGGCAATATATCAGTACACTATGTTATTGATGCATTTTAAAGATCCATTACAATGGATTATCAATAACAATAGTGCACTTTTCTAGTGCTGCTCCCGCTTAGTCTGGAAGCCAGTGATTTCACATGTTCAGTGTAGCATTTTTAATTGATTTCCAATGACAGGATTCTGTGTTGTGTGTTCCCATTTCAAACATGCATTTTGCATGTCACATGTTGTGCTTAGGGAAATATAGGAGGAGTATTGCACCCACAAGAGTTGGAAAAGTTTGTAAAATAACGTAATAATTTAAAAAATGAAAGCATATTACTCTTAGATTGCGTTATTCATTCATGTTGAGACTCCTACTGCCATAGCCAGGGCTGCCCTGGGGCTGATGCCATCAATCAATCCTTCACACAACCACATCATGCAAGGTCACAAGGTGGGTGAAGTGTCATGCACGACAACGATAGTGGGCATTGGCCTGGGATCGAACCACTTACCAACCAGTTCAAAGACAACCATCTGAGTCATGCTGTGTCCCTTATGTTCTCCTCACTTTAGGGCTTCTTAATGAATATCTTGACCTCCATGCAGCTTACAGCATACAAAGACATGCATTGATTTCATCCAATCTCAAATTCCCTCAAGTGAATGATGGTGATCAGTCTGTTCTCTATGTAGTTGCTATAGTACACTCCAGGCCCTAATGCAACAACAATCAATGTTCATCAGTCATCATAAGACTTCATGGAATTTTTAGGAAATGCCATGAAACGACGCATGTTATATTTGGAGTTTTATCCTGTATACAAATATACTGTAAGTAGTAATTTCGTAGGCAAAAATTCTTCAGTCTTCATACGCTGTAGTTGAAGTGCAGGATGTTTCGATCTTAGTCCAAAGATCGTCATCAGCTTAATAATAACCACGTGAGCACGCTCGTGGGTCTCTTTGAGTGCCAAAAACGAAAAAAAAAAAATTATTTTATGAAACTAGACACTCGTGTGTGTGATTTTGGGTGCTCTGTGATGAACAGAACAGAAATAAATGATGAACAAAACTTGTGAAAATCCATTGACTCTATGCATTTCGTCTGGACATTTTACCTGTTGATTTTTGAGGAAAACAGACTCTTTTTATCTTATCGTTTCTCAGGAACCGAGGCACGTAGAAATAAACAGTTTAAAACATAGAATATGCTGTGGTGCTACAAATATCATGAAAAATGGTCTGGATTGCTGGCACTCTAGGGGATAAATCCCAAAAACAGTGTGACACTCAATGTGTTAAGAGGAAACCAGAAGGAGGAGTTAACTCTAAATTAGCTCTAAATCTATTGGTAAGTAGAAAAACATCTTAGCCTATTCATACTTAATATGGCTTGTTACCTCTCTAGTGTTAACTCCTCCTTCTGGTTTACTCTTAAGAGACCCACAAGCGTGGTCACGTCGTTATTAAGCTGATGACGATCTTTGGACTAAGATCGAAACGTCCTACACTTCAACTACAGAGAACAGATGAAGATTGAAGAATTTTTGCCCATGATGGACAACTCCTGTACGACTGAGAACCTACACAAATAAGTAGTAATTGCACTTCAACTACTGTTGACTGGTTAGTAGACAGCAAAACAAAAACAAAGCAGCTTAACACTAGGACAACCACTAAGGGAATGCAAAGTGTTCAGCCTTATATAATTCACGTGGATGACTCTCTCCCATCTCTTCCAGAGGAGCGTCCCAGTTGAAGAAGTGGAGGTGAAGGTGAGATCTACTCTAACTCAGCCCGAGGGTCAAAGGTCAAATGCATTGCCGTGTCAGTCAGCGCCGAGTCGAGATGGAGCCAACAGTTTAACGGGAGGGGCCACGCTTAGATCCGGACATTAAGGTGCAATAAGTCCCCCCACGAGCCATGTATCATCCAGGCAGGATCATTACGGCACCGCAACTGCCACTGCACTACGGCCGGCAAATCACAGCCAATTAACAAGCCTTTAAACTTACAAGTCAGGCCTCACTTGTTGTGCCGTCTGTAATGGGCTTTTATGTGCTCAAACTGTGGTGCCGGTAATAGGCGGATCGCATATCAAGTCTTTATTTTCATTTTGTTTCGGTTTTGGTTGGAGCATGTAGGAAAAGAAGAATATAAGGTTAATCCATGTTTAGCCCGGGCCTTGATGTTGGTTAAATATGTCATTTAGGCGGAATTTAGGTCAGTTTTAGTCCTTTGAAGATGACATTTACTTTGACAAAGTGGAAAAGCACCTTCTTGTAATGAACATGCAGGAGCCAAACAATAATTCCTTTAAAAGCCAAGTGAACCTAACTCAGCACTGACTGTGAGAATTACACTTTCTGACAGATAAACAATTCAGAGCTGTTTCCTCAAATTTTTTGTGTCACTTTTCTGTTTCCCGCTAACGAGATGTCACTAATGGGAGCTGGAATGCCATGTGAGCGGGTGATTTGATTGTCCACAAGGAGTTTAATGATGTATACCAAATGTGGTGGGACAGCTCCGAAGCATGCATTTTTGGAGACAAACATCAGTGTTGACAAGGTTCTCTGCACAGTTTCTTTCCAGCTTAAATAAAATTAGAAACAAAAATGCTTCTGGGGTGCGAGAGGTCTTGCGCTAATGTTGACTTTATGGGCCATGACAAAAAAATAAAGACAAAGTCCTTTGTTTTTCAAAAGAGCAGTATATTAAAATTATCTTGATCTCAGATTTCAGTTTTGCAAATGAACCCTTCATTTGTAATTTGTTCTTTTCGTGAGAGAACTTAGTCGCTTTTGCATAGCTGAACATTACCAGCTTCTTCTATTTCCTTGATACAACTTCTGACACAATATTTTATTATTTTAAAGCCCTTGAATTGCTTCTTATGACACCCCATTTGTGCCAGTGTGTCTTCCTCAAAACCAGACCCGTCTTCTTTAAACGGCTCCATTTAAAATTCAATTTGATATTGTGCCAAATTGCTACCACCACGCCGCTGTCACTGCAGCTCCGGGACGGTGGTTGCGGGGCGGGCATGGGGGGGTGAGGGGGGTGGGGGGGGGGGTTGGTACAAGGGGGCTCAAATATTTTAATTAGCATTTGTGCATAAAAGGGCCGTCTTTGTTTCATTTTGAACATTGCATCCCAGAATGTCCAGCACTCTTCAAAGAGTCATCACCTAAACCAGTTCAAACTAATGGATCCAATGGGACAGTCCTGGCACCACAGAGGGGCGAGAGGGGGCGGGGGCTAACTGGAGGTCTTCTGTGTAACCGAAGAAACCCAGAGGACATGGCGTGTTTAAATATCCAAAACTTTTCTTTAATCATAGTTTAGAAAATTGGCTGGGACTTTCCACGAGAGACAGCTGCTGCGCCCCTTAGCCATTTAATCTATTCACCAATGGGGTCTTCCCTTAAAATATTTACGCTCGTCCCGTGGTACCACAATATTGTCCTAGAATGGGAGAGATAAGAGCCAAGGTGGCGTGTTAAAGTTCTCCTAATCAATTTGCTAATTACTGAAGCGGCTATAGGAGAGTCCCTTCTGGCAAGCTGTATTCTAATAAACGCTGAAAAATTTATTTACTCCGCGCGCCAAGAGGAACTGTGGAGTGGGATTAGGGCTGATTGTGAGAGGGAGGCAGGGGTCGAGAGAGAGGGAAATAGAGAGAGCGAGAGAGGGAGCGAGGAAGAGAGGACAGTCTCTGAACATAAAAGGATCTCCCAGGACCGCCACCTTTGCATCTGCTTTGAGACATAGCTGTGATAGTCCTAAAGGCTTGGCATGAAAAGGCCTGACTGCTAAAGCTACATATCAACAATAATTAATGCGGTAACTGCTACTTTGGGTGTGCATAAACACAAGATGTAACATCACACAAGCGGAACTCTACAACCCCACAGGTATACAAGACAAAACTGAGAAGCTTGGCCAAGCAACTTTTTTATTGTATACATTCTGTAAGTATATCCAAAATGTACATGAACCCTAAAGTGCATAGTTATAATAAGATAAGATTGAGGTCCTCATATCCCAAACCCTTTTGAACTAACAAGGCGGCCCAGGCCTCAGAGAGGTAAGAAAGATGTGGTGGTGTTCGGAGTGACCAAAGAACAGGCTGCACTTTACATATGCTTTTCCCTGCTCCTCACGCCCTTTCACATATGCTGTCCTGTGGAGCAAAGTTAAGCCATTGCATTCACTGCATTTGACAATACTGTATTACAAGTGAATATAGACATCCAATGGCAAGAGGACCCCAGGACCTTTACAGCTGTTCAGTAAAACAAAACTTTTGCTCTTTGTTTCGGAAACAAAAGCACTGACTGTACTGATCTCAACAGAACAAAAGGTGCAATGGGATAAGACAAAACTTAGTAGATGTGCTGTCTCCTAATAAGAGCTAAGGCCACTAGGCCAGTGAGTGCAGACAAGATGCCAGACGTTGGGGTTGTGGGTTTGAAGCCACTAACGTGCCCTTTTCCTCCGCAGACCCTACCTCTGAACCGCTGGGCCTGAGGGCAGCACTGAGCCTGTCACAGAGGGCTGCTTAGAGGTAGAGGCCAAACACGCTCCATCTCGACTACGCCACAAGACGAAGAAGCTGAATATCACCTTAAGGAGTTTGACCAATAAGATGCAGCTGGGCCTTGAGGGGTTAAGGGTTGAGTAAACTAAAGATTCCACCATCGGCAAAATCAACGTTATTTAATATTGATAACACCTCTCCTCCGTCTGATTTTTCCTGTTTTTGAACTGGGTTAGTTTCGGCCCCAACTCGTATTTAGATCTTACAATCCTTCGTGAACCTCTGACTTGTTCACACAAATTAATCATATGCACGTTTCGAGCGCGTGCATAGCTTTGAGTGTTGGAAAAGTGAAGCAGGGCGGACCACCACCAAAATGAATGATACTAATTTACTATACTTTAATTTACTACTACTTCCATCTTCCATCGCTCTATAAAAATGTGTTATATTTAGGTGAAGACAAAGCAACATGGTTATTTTGCTGTGTTTACAGCATACTCTATGGAACTGAGGCATTCTGTATGGCAATGTCAACTTTATTTCAAGTTAAACGTAACCCCTGCATTCACAACATATTAAGGGATTTTTGGCACCTGTGGTAACTTTGCTGTTGTCATTACATAATAACACAATTGCACATCTAACTAGTAATGCTTATATTAGAAATTTCCAATGTGATACCGATACTTGGGCTCAGAGTCATCGTCGATACTGAGTACCAGCCCGATACCACTGTGTGAATAAAAATAACAGCAAAGCCTGAAAAATATGCCAAGACCCAGAGCAGATTGTTCACTATGTATATTAATCTGTCAAAGTTCTGTTTCCACTCTAAAGATTAAATGATGGCAAAAAAGCAACACAAATGCATATGCTGTGATTTTTAGAGGTTTTCATGTCTGCAGCGCCCCAAAAAAACACAATATGGTATCAGGTAGGTTTGGATTCAGGTACTCGCCGATACCAATACATACAAAAATCTGTGGTATAGGCATGTAATCCAGTACCAGTATTAGTATCGGAACATCCCTAATTATAAATCATCAATAAAACATGTTCTTTACACAATACTCAACTCTATTTCCTCCTTTCTAACTCGTAGTCTTCCCAGGAGCCGCTGTATCCTGATGCTGCAGGATCTGAGGTACAATCCCAGCGAGAGTTGGGTCAAAAACAAAAACAGACAGAAAAACCTGTTGCTGTGACATTTTGCTCCCTTCTCGCCGACACTCACGACACAGCAGTCACAGTGGACCCTCTATATGTATGTGTGTGCGGGGCGGGGGGGGTATGCTCACGTCACCATGGTGATGCCTCTCTGCCTCCAAAGGCTCCCTCGAGGGAAACTGAGGAGTACAGCATCATAATACTGAACAAAGATGGTAGATCCTTTACTTTGGAGGAGCGTGATGGAAGCATCGTAAAAGTGAAATATTACATACTGAATACTGTTTTATGCACAATTAAGAAATCAGAATTAAATCTGGCTTCTAAAAATATTTATTTTAGGTGACAGCACATTATATTTCAAGATTCTGAATATTAGGATATGGATGGTTAAATATTTTGCAATAATCTTAATAATTTCTTTAGATACATGAATTGCCTTTACTTCAAGGTGATCCCTAAAAAATACTGCTCTGATACTGATAATGCAATAACCCGTATTTTGAGCTTTTGGTCTTTGGAATGGGACCATGAAGGCCTTCTTTTCCAGGTTTGAAACCTATAGAGGTGCAACGGGTTTTATTGTAACGAGGGCTGCACGATATATCGCAAAAATATCATATCACAATATTTGGTGATGAGTATCACAAGAAGCCAGAAAATATTGCAAAATTCACCTCTGTCTGACAGTGATGTTTACATTTTTTGCCAACACTCTCAAAAACCAAACATGCATGGAACTTATAAATGTGCAGAAGTTCAGTTTCAGTTATTTTCCTTTCCTTTATTTTATTTACTTTCCTAATTTAGATGATTTTTTGGCCTTACATTGGTTCTGATTTAGTGTTTTTGGAGTCTTGTTTTAACACAATTAGCTGAAAAAGATATTACAACGGTTGATCTAAGTATCCCAATAATATCGTTATCGCGATATTGCATGCCCTTATCGCATACCGCAAGTTTTTTTCAAGATTGTATTCTATTCTATGTACTGTAACTAGTGATGAAGCCAGTTTGTTCCCCACAGGTATCACCTATAGCTGGTTCCCTCCTGCTCTTTCATTGGACAATTTTATAGATACTGAGGACAGCAGAGGACCATGCCACAAAAGAATTAGAGTTTTGCAAATGTCCTCACCTTTGTCCAACCAACAGACCCAACTACACACCAGTCTTGCTTCTGACACAACTTCAGCAACATCAACTTTGGGGACGAACTGCTGCTCGCTTGTCGCCTATTGTTGAAGTCTGTCGCATTTGATCTGTTCTGAAAGAGCCTTCTGAATTGAACACTTGTGACTCCACACAGATGGCCAATAAATAGAGGAAAATGTTGCGGGTTCATGAGCAAAAGCGTGAACACCTGTCTCTGAGTAAATCATTCTGATATGACAGAAAAGCACCGAGGCGGCGTTACAGTGCACAACACAAAGGGCACTCGCTCTGCACCAGGATCCTATTTCAACATACATTTTACCCCTGGCCCTGGCTCTCTTTAAAAATTTAACAACATGCAACTACAAAAACAAGAAGGAGGCGAAATTTATAGATAGTTTCATGAGACAATATTGGAGGTTCAAAACAGCAAGTGCCATGGTAATGCTTGCTTTGAAGGCTGCCAGGTTAATGCCCATGCAGCAGTCTGAAGCCCTTTGAGGCAAGTTAAACAAAACTCTGGGCTTTGTTTGTACATATAATGACTGGCCGAGGCGAAGATGTATTAAAGGTACACTGCGTAACATTTTGGATTATACTATTGAAAACATGCTCCTTATGACCTCCTAGACATAGAAAATGCTGTTTTTGCCGTGGGTAATCAAATAATGGATTTGAATGAGGACTTAACCTTTTTAAATCTCATATTTGGTTGTCTATAGTCAATATCTCCATGGAGACGAGCTGGAGACGTCCCCGCTCCAGTAAACTTGAAGTCAGGTCTTAGGAGAGGAGCCACTTACAGCAAACACACAAGTTTGCTTGTTCTTTTTTTAGGTTATTTTTTAGCAATAAAAAAATATCCGTGATAAAATAAATGCTTGTATGTTATTGGGAGAAATGTTGCGTAGTGTACCTTTAAGCAGTTGTAATAGCCTAGATATATAGCACCTATATATGTTTTATGAATATAAACATTTGTGTCAAACAAAATATGTAAACTTTAAATGAATATTCTAGGGGTTAAAGCTGAAGCACATATGCTGAGCACTTTGGTCCTTGTGAGACTAATTACTGGCTCTGACAGTTTGCTTAATGTCTCTCTTCACTCCGCCGTTCATATTGTACTGGCCCCTGTCTAATAAAGCCCTCAAGCCAAAAAATAAAATAAATATTTTTGCTATATTTGAGCAACAATTCGAGAAAATATCTGCCATTCTTTTTCCCTTTTTGTAGTGCAACATTATATTTGCCCCATAAAAGTACTGTATGTTGTAAAAGTAGTAACTTGTGGAAAAAATAAGCCTGACGCCTGAAGTCTTCATTGTATTGTGATTTGTTGATGTTGTTGATGGTCAACCCTCAGAAGGACGGCTGTGGCGGTCAAAATAACCTTTTGTCACATTTTGACTAAAAAGGCTAAAAATCAGGTATAGTACCTTTAAGCTGCACATCACAACTAAATTGAAACAGCAATTTTAATGGTCACAATTGGCAAGTCACAAAGACTAAAAAGTGTCATAATATACAGTCATTTCATTTGAAAACTACAAAAACAGTTTTAGTCTAAAGGATTTATCACGTGAAAAAGCTGCTAACCCCACAGTGTAGACCTATATAAAGACTTTTGAAATGTGATTATTGTATTAGTTTAGCAGTTCATATTTCAGTCTCCTCTCATTTGATAATATAACCTGAAGTTATTTGGAATGTGCACTTTATTTTAAAACATGTAAACCTAATCAAGAAGTAACACTTGAACGAAATATCGCAATTCATTAGTTTGTTTTTCCAAATGGTGCAGCTCCAGCAGCATCCATTATCGTGTGGGAAAGTGCATGGGCTGAATTTGAACTACGACACATTGAGTGACTCATTGCGCGGAGAAGTAAAAACACAGCGTCACCAGTGGCCGGCGATGTAGCAGCACAAGCCGCGGTATCACAGAACTGGATTAATCTGCAGCACTTCACTCATACATCTAATTTGATTAATGAGAGGACTATGCATTATTACTAACACTGCAAACATAGTGACGCCACGCTCAATCCTGCTCGCGGTCTACATGATAGAAACACGTGCCGCATTGGATTTCCATTAAAACGGCATAGCTCAACAACCGCTACAAGTCTCCGGCAATTTGTTAGAGGAGTTAATTGGTCACCAGTTCATCCAATTCATCTTAATGCTTGTTTTTGGAGCTCGCCCAAAGAGCAGTGGGGGTGAGCTTTAGCCGAAGCCGACAGACACTTCTGGACAGATGTCAGCGAAGTCATTGGCAGGAGTTCGTGGTTTTCGGTCGGTTCACGATTACTACAACCAAAAATCGGAAAAACCTGAGGCACTAAGTTGAATGTGGATAAAACGGTGGCGAGGAAAACAAACATTTAGCAAAAATATGCATTCTTTTTGCTGTGGCTGTGTAGGGCAACGTGTTCACATCACACAGGACTTGATGGTTTCATTTCAGTTACCAGCCTGGCCATACATTAAACTCCACTGATAAGCTTTTAATATATAGTGTGTTGCTACTAAAACCTTTGAAAAATAGAAAATATATATTAAAACCTGTAAAGAGGATAGTTGTTTCATAAAGAATGCTTATGGAAGGAGTTTACTTGCTGGACTGCCAGGTGGTGCAGTCTTCAAAAACCTCTAGGCCCAAGTGGAAAGTGCCTCACCTCTGCATGTCTCTCCTTGAGCCTCTCTATGCCGTAATGGTGCGTTTAAAGGTCCCCTCCCTGTCCCAAAAGTGGCCAGCTGGGATGCGCTATAGCGTCCCTGCTAACCTTGGCCAGTGTGTACGGATTACCTTGCATTTACACTCTCCTACTTTCCTTAAGACTTATTAAGAATGATAATGAGCTCGCAGAGGGGGCAGTGTGTGCCTCCTCTCGCCGCTCCTCTCTCCCTCTCTCTCTCTGCCAGTGTATTGAAGGGACCCTAGGACAAATCACCAAAAAGGCCATTTTCATCTATGAACGGCCGCGTTTAATCGATACTTATTTCATGCCTTCAAAATCAAAGCCTATATTACTGTTGTCTGCGTGATTTGTTTATTTGGCTTGGCGAATATTCCTCGCTGTGGAAGCAGGGGGTGGTGGGGGGATGCAATTCACCTTGAACCTCCATTATATTGGATTTCTCCACTGGCTGATCAAGCATGCAAAAAGGACATTTCCTCAGCACTAAAATAAAAACAATAATGATGATTAAAAAAACATGTGTGCTATTTATGCTGGTATTACGGTATGTGGTGAAGGCAGTATATTCTTACAAGGGTGAAATGCGATAGTGGGTTTGTAGACAAAAGTCATTACAAAAAAAGCAATTGATGAAACTTATAGTTAGGACCAAAATGATTCATGCACTATCCCTGGATAATGGCCCAGGGCACACAATATTTAAGACGCGCATAAAGTGGGAAAGATATATTTAAAGTACAGTGACTGGAATCCACATGATGGCGAGGGCAAGGAAGACGCCGATGGTGGATTTATGGAGAGAACACAAACAAATGAATGGATCTAAATCCCTGCTAAAAGACTGTGCAAATTAGGCTAAATCCAAATTAAAATTGCTATCTCAATTGTCATCATGGGGCTTTTGAATCAACAGGTCTATATTTACAAAGTTGTTTCATGACTAACTGGGTCACTTCCTCACAACTGTGCACAGAATTATGCGCGTTTGTATGTTTAAGGATTCTTGCTTTTATGACTCTTCAGGTCAACAACCTAAATGAAACTGTATAGATGGGGACAACAAAATGATGCTGGAGTGGAAAGCACTTTTTTAGCTTGAGCTGAGGTTTGTTTAAAAGGTCTATAAGAGAAAAAAACAAGGCACTCATCTTTCAACTACAATTCTCTATTTACATGTATTCAAACCTTTTAGCTCCAGCAAAGCCTTTCTCAAGAAGTCTATTCTGTGTTTTTTCATGAATCATAAAAATATATTCATAATTATAGCCTTTTAGATACATTACAACACAAAATAGCGAAGCTGATAAAAGCACCCCACAAAGGAGTACTAAAATATAAAATATAAAAGCCACTGCTTTTACTATTACTAAAACGACTTAGCTACAACAAAAACTTTCTACTGCAAATACCTTTAATATGTCCATATTTTTTTATAATTTAAAAACAAAATAGACAACAACATTTTCAACTCTCTCTCAACAACTGGAAGTCCATAGTCTCCAAAACGTACTGTTTAGAGGCCCTTTTATGTCTTCAAGCTATGAATAAAAGTCTAACCTCCGCTGGCGACATCACACAAGCGATATAGTCTCTCCATCATTTACTGCTTTGGTACGGCTGGATTCTGGCTCTCGTCAAACAGCGCTCTGGTATCATCATTGCTATTTTGACATCAGAGATCCAAGGTCCAGCTCCAAGGTCAGAGCGAGGAGAATCCACCGGGGTTTAATTCAAGCCCGCTCTTTGACAAATGTAGATTGGTGCTTATGAGACATGGGGCATTCCAGTGACTGATAGGAGTGCGGGAAATGGGAACGTCGTGCTGATTAACCAACGAGACGCTGCGCTTGGCGAACGGCGCAGCAAACAACAGTTTAAGTGGCGTTTCAGGGAGAGACACGCCATCACAACAACGCAAGGAGAAGAGCGCCATCAACCTGGGATTAAACTGCTTTAGAACTTCCCAGGTTAAAGGAGAAGACTAGAGAAATGTGTATATTGCATTGCGGGATGCGATAGGGACGGGTGATGCTGACTGCCTGACACTCTGGCACAGGATTGACAGATATGTGTACAAAGATGAAACTCCGGACTGTTAAGGATCACAGTGAATGAAAGAAATCCACAGAACAAGACGTCAAACGCATGAATATACTTCGAAGTACACAAGTTTGATCGGGATCTGAAAAAAAGCATCATCCAGAATACAAAAATGCAGATTTGTTTTAGAGGTAGGGGATTTCAAGAGAGCCTAAATATGTGACAATTTCGCATTTTGTCCTACCTATGTTTTAAAACGTAGGGAAAAAAAGTACATGTGGTTTTCGTTTTGTGTCCTTTAGAACTAGAGTATCACACATGATCCTAAACACGTATTCCTATATCAGGTTTATATACACCTTTTCTTAAAACATAGGCCTACATTTAGCTTTTTACAGAAACAGATTCAACATACACTTCAAAATCCTCCTTCGTCACACGTCCCCTACTTCACCATCTATGACTCGTGTTTTTACCACATCCATTATCCAAGAAGCAGAACGTTTATAGAAAAATTAAACAACGAAAATGTGCACGATATATATAGCCAAATTACCATTAAGGCGATATTAGGTGGAACAATATGGCAAGAAGCTACAATACGTCGCAAAATGACTGTTGTCTTTCATGTCCAACTGAAATTGACAGCCATTTTTGCCAGAACAGTCGACAAAAACACATAACTTTAAAATGTTCAAAAGTTCAGTTCTTGTTTTGATGCAAT
>OMNZ01035078.1:21965-48393 GCA_900303255.1 Lesueurigobius sanzi | reverse complement strand
TTTGATGCAATTATTTGGAAAAATAAAAATACATGTTTGAATTGAGTAAAATATCACAAAAATAATATTCAAAACTGCTATCAAATATTGCACTTCTCTCATATCATGCAGCCCTTTTTTTTTTTTTCCCATTTCATCAATAGTAGCCTTCACAATGCCTCTCTCGCCCCTCGGATCACTACTAGTCCATCTAGTCTGTCCGTCACCTGCTGCTGATTATAGTTTTCATGAGCCCATAAAATACGAGACGCCACTGAGTAAACTCTGTGTAGGTCTGGGTATACCTCTCTATTGAAATCTCACTAAATGCAGCTGATTTCGTGTCTAAACATGTGTTTTTTGAGCCTGTGTGTTGAAGTGTGTGCTTGGTTTGCATGCATGAATACATCTGCCACAGTACCCCTGCACAGCTGCTATGGAAAATACCTCAAAAGCACACATGAATCTTTTAACATTAGATAATTATTTCATCTACAGCTGTTGGGTAATAGAGAAAAAACACAAAAGCATCAAAAGGTGCACGGCATGGAAAATGAAAGAATAAACTTTGGTGTTTACCTTGTGTTGTACGCGCTGTGGCATTTTTAATAAAGAAGATGGCTTTCCATGAATGATCTGTTTAACTGCAGACAGGAGGGAGAGAGAAAAGGGATAATTAATTACTTTTGTGAGCGAGTGCACGGCTCAGACAATAAACCTGCCTGGTCGCCATGGATATGACATATTTGCTCTGAAAACAACACAATAATTAGCAAAGGAGAAAGATCCGGCGAGAATATGAGAACTGGGGCTTTAAAGTGCCCCTGATCTATTCCTGTGTGTCTTCATCTGGGAGTCACAACAAACAGCACAAAACACACATGAGCACATTGATAAAAGCAGAAAACAGGAGCTTTATTAAAATCACACATTGTAGCCTACATGCTTTTGTTTGGGTCATACACACATGGGTTATGAGCGCTGAGTGCAGACAGAGAGGGATCAAAAAGCCTGCCTCACAGGCTACAGAGAAATAGTCTATCATTTTGTAATTCTCTGCTTTGTCCTGTCTATGTGAGAAATGTGTGAAATTTACTTCACACAACTTAATAACATGACAATAACCTTGTATCTAATACAACGTCTCAAATTTATACAGAAAGTAACTTCCTCATTTCTGTTTTAGTTTATTGATGGTAAAAGCTACTTCCTTTATTAGTAGCCTAAATGATAGAAGTTAACAATAGCTTAGGCTACATTAAAAAAAAAAAAAAAAAGTTTGTGCCTAAAATTATAGTCTGAATAGCCAACAATAAAATTAAATTAGTTTTTGACACACCACTGTCTTACTTTTGGTCCTTTGGAAAAAATTGTCAGTTTTATTAACCGTGTGCGCGTGCAACCTGCGTGATAACATTGCAAATGCGTGCCTTTCATGTCGAGTCATTCTGCATTGTGTTCATGAGGGAAGCGCGCTTGAACTGAGCCGAAACTACGGGAAAAGTTGCACACAGAAGTGTCAAGAACAAGTTGTCTCCGCATAAGGACAGCTCCTTCCGGCGTCCTTTGGCCGAAGTTAAAAGCGTCGCCCTTCTCTGTCTCCCTCTGGTTGTGTCCGTGCAGCGGGACTTAGCGGCACTGACAGCGGCAGAAGCGGAGACCTGCTGCCGCTGGCGCCGCTACATCGTGTCCGTCTCTCGCACCGCCTTCACCGACACCGAGCCATGCGCGCCGTGTAGTGTTTCAAAGTGGCTGAAAGTGCTCGTTTTCTGCCCCCCACTTGTGTCGAGGAACAGTTTGGTGTCGCTTTCCTCTGTGCGTTTGAAATGCATGAGGATGACAGTAGTTGAGAGAAAAGCCAAACTCTTACCTGAGGTTCCTGCGCAGCTGTCTTCCGCTCACTTCCATCCAGAGGGGCGGGAATGTTTATCACAACAAGAGCTGTCATTCTCAAAGTTGACACCTATTTTCAGTTTTTATGTTTTTTTTTATTCATGCATTTTCTAATTTCTTCCAAGGCGAGTCGCCCGGAAGACGTGCCCTGGAGACCGGCTCCGAGTGGGAAGAGGAGTCCTTAATTGAATTTATGGCCGCGCAGGTGGCGCGTGGAAAAGCAGGACTGGACTTCACAGTCAATGTCAGACTGAGTTTACTCTGCACAGATGAACTCTGCTGAACAAAGACAAGGCACATCAAGTTTCTCATGCCAGTTATACAAGAACCTCATTCACATTAGATTTTGATGTAATGGGATATTACTTGCTCACCTCAGCAGTTCAATTATTGCCATAATAGTAAACAACCTCACTCAAGCTCAAATGTGTTGCTTTTCTAGAATTCACCTGTTCCCTTGCAATGTTTTGGGCTGTTTTGTACATGCACTAATACGTTTAAGCTAACAGACAAAAAATATATAAATTGTTGGAAAGTTGCGCAAAATTACTGACTATATTCACATAACACCCTGGTCATGGCTGGTCTTTTTGGACCGACTGGGTGAATCTACACTGGGTGAATCTACACTGGGTGAATCTACACTGGATGACAGCTGTATCACAGTGCATTAATAGGCGTCACATGACTTACCTTAAACATGGTGACGTCCAGCCTCCATCACGTGTCTGCAAGAGGCCAATAAGTCATTCTGTTCAAATTGCACTAAAATCAAATATATATCACATGACTAACCTATTGGAATTGCTGTCTCGCCATAACATTAGATCATCTTGATTTAAAAAAAAAAAATGTTGCCGTTTCTGTTTTACTACTTTAGTTATAAGGTAAAAGTTAACATAATTTGTTAAGGCCCCTATATTTAATCTACCATTATTAGTCAATTGTAGCCTATTACTATGTAGTTTGAATGCATGACTGCTACATGTTACCTCCCTGGAGACAGAGCGCCCCTCCCTCTGTTTTCCTTCACCTTTCCTATCACGGCGCACACATCAATAATGCACTCTACGTGTGTAACTGCTGGAGGTACAGCACATGTAAAACCCCAAGGAACACTGGGGCTCTGATCATGTATTTTAACGTTGATGCCTCCTTATCTAAATTCTGCAGTCTCCTGGACTATTGACAAACAGATTATTGCCAATTAGCACTTTTGTGATGTGTCCTGTTGTACATAATAAAGAATAGGAAGGATCAATGGCAAAGTCAACTAACAAGGAAGTTAATGCCTTAATCCCTGTCTTTCTCAGGGGTTAAGATGTAAGAACTGGGTGTATGTGGACCGCAATAAATAAGTGTGGTATTTCTGAGAGAATACCAGATCTCTGAAATCAAATTCGGGGCATAAAACAAAAGTTACGATGAGGTAACTGTGATTGTAGAAGGCAAAAGAAACAGATAGGCTTTGACATGAGTTACGGAGACATAGATTTAATCAGGAGAATCTCATTTACGACGTTCTATTGGAAAGTTGTGACAAATCGCGTGAATACTTTATTTGCTAAAGTCTTGCAAGAAGTACATTTCAGGCCTGATGATGGTGATGAAGATTAGATCAAAAAACAGTCAGGATTGATGTCTGCTCTGCTTTGATCCCCTTCTCATGTCCATCCGGTCCAAGAGTGGTACAGCTTATTTTGGATGAAAATTGCAATGTATACCATGATTTCTATTATAAGCACTTCAGATGGTAAGAAAAATGTAACAATGTAACTCATTGGTATAGCGTAAAGTATCCCCAATAGCATCAGTGCAATGGGATGTTATATTAGATGCTGTTAATGAGAAAACGACCTGGCTAATGTACATTTCTTGTTATCCCTTGTAAAGTGTAAACCACAGCAGATATTTAACCCAAAACCCCCAGTATCATGTCTCAACATTGTGCACTTCCTTCGGTCTGTCCACCGTGACCGCAGCGCACCGGGCCTCCCATCCATCAGCGCTTCTCCTGATGTTGCAATACTGTGATAGCGAATAATAAAGAAGTAAGAAAGACCAGAAAATCAATAGATTATTCTGCAGATCACTTGATTCAGTAATGATCCAGAGCATTTATCGCCCGGCGTTGATTCATACGGGCTGGTCTCAAGGGCGCAGCCAGCCCACCTCTGCCCCGCTGACTCCTGCCTTGGTCCCACTAATTATCAAACATTAAAAACTAATCACAGCGACCCAAGGTTAAAAAGACACACTTTGCATAAACTAAAGATTTTTCTATCTGCCTGAACATAAAAACAGAATATTGTGTCAAAAGGTTACTGTTGCGTCCCGCCATCTCTCGTGTTTTATTTGAGTTATATTGACTCATTGTAACACGGTCAATTATAAAAGTACTGACTCTAAAATATTTTTTATCGTCTAACAATCTAGTGTCCAACAATCAATGTGATTTGGAACATTTCCCGCGGTTGACTTTGCTGCCTGTAGGCAAAATTACAACATGACATGTCTGTATAATGGAACAATTTGAATAAAATTGATGATATTAGTTATATACATTATATTAAGGTATGGTGGGCCTTATTGATTCCTTGTAGGGGAAATTTGTCTCTTCATTTGACCCATCCTTCTGGGGCAACCCATAAGGAGCAGCACCTGGGGATCTCCAGATGTGGAGCCAGGCTAATGGGCAGAATTACCTATCAGGAGGATTCAACCTATTGTGCATGTTTTAGATTGATGGGGGAAACCAGAGCACAGTGAGAAAACCCATACAGACACAAACTACTACTACTGTTGCTGTGAGGCAAGAGCGCTTTTGCAGGTGTCTGGTAATAATGTCAAGCACATCTTTATCCTACACTTTGTTGGTTAGAAAATGCTGTATTGGTCTAAAACAGCTTAATAAAAACATACCATGGCTTTACATTGGGATTCAACAAGGCACTCTGCGTAAGCCCCTCCCCCCAGTGTATTGCTGTAGCTTTGGCAGATGTTTTAGCACTTGCGAAGAAAGGATAAACTTTGTCATAGTTCGTAAGGAAAGAAAAGCCTTTCCTGGATGATTAAGGAGTCCGCAGGAGCTTTGGGGAACAGGTGGAGCTTTTCATGAGATGCCGCTGCGGTGCAAAAAATAGCCGACCAAGAAAGATTGAAAGATTACTCAAACATGCTCGAAACACAGCTCCAGTTATGTGTTTGATTAGGGAACAACATTAACATAACGCAATAACATGAAAGCTCTAAAAGGTGATTTTGTATAATACTGTAACCCCCTTAAATCCATACAAGCAAACTGTTTACTTCTTGAAAGCTGGCCGTCGGCAATAATCACATTTGTACATCGAAGCAGTCATCTTAACTGGATGTTTTTAGTGTTACGGACATTTTGCCTCTTACCTGCAGAAGATTGGTCAGCGACTATAGGATATTTATCTCATTGGGAGGGGCTTTACTATGTTATTTGTACCATGCATCTTTATTCTGAAAAGCTACTCTGAACAGGCCTTTATTCATTGTTTTGCAAATGTATTTTGTACAACTTACCTATGTATAACTTTCACTACAGATGACGGCTTCAGAACTTTTGTCTAACTTACGATGGAGAACTTATCCAATGGAGAACTCCTGTTTGACTGAGCGCTTACACAAATGCACTCACACATGTTTTTCTAATAAATATGCAGTGTCCATAAGGGCCAAAGCGAGACAGGGCTTTGCAGACCTGTCACCTGTGAGCGGAGCAATGGCAGGCGCCTGATGAAGGTCGACTTGTTTTCAGTCACTTTGCATGAGCCGCTGCATGAGCCGGCATTCGCCTTAATGAAATAAAGACATGTACAAATGTCCTTTAGCAGGTGGCTGTCTTATGGAAGTTAGTGAAGGTGGCAGCTGCCGGAGTCTGGTAAACACCAGCGTTTTTGAGGAGCGCTGCTGTGTGTTTGTGCGCTTGGATTGGACAGCTGTCTCCATACCTACCTCACTGTGCTGACTTAGACCTAATGCTCGATCAGGCCTTTGCATATATTTTTCCAGTGCATTTCGACATTGTGCATGAGGAGGGTTGAGACAGCGCACACAGAGGGGCATTTGGTGTGACAGATGCGGCACACGCGAAGAGGGCAGGACAAGACCGGGCCACTGTCGAACTGCACAGTGTGAACTCAATAACCCCCGAAGAAATTACAGCTTTGTGGACTGGCCGAAACAGGTGGGCAGCAACTAATATTTGCAGATACTGGAAAATTAAAAAAAAAAAAACAAAGTATAGAGCTGCACAATATAGTGCCAAATTACAGTTAGGTGTTGCAATGTCCATGTTCTATGAAGCCAATATAAGTGACATAGATTTAAGAGAGATTTACACATTGTTGCTAATACAGCCTAAAATAAAAATGCATGAAACTAAAAAAAAATACAAAATTTCAGTTCACACTTCCATTTAGCCTGTTTTGTTTTTCTCAATTTACTGAGAAACCGCCATATCGTGGTGGAGAGGTTTGAGCACCCGAATGAACACGAGGAGCTATGTTGTCTGGGGCTTGGTGCTCCTGGAAGGCTCTCCCATAGCAAACAGGTCCTAAGTGACAGAACAGACCAAGAGCGGTTCAGAAGAAAGAGAGACTATCAAGGCCGGTTATGTCGCCCAGAGGTGGGGTCGTCCTCCTGTGGACCCACCACCTGCAGGAGGAGCCATAAGGGACTGGTGCAATGTGATCCCTGCGACCCGGCAACGGATAAGCGGAAGAAGATGGATGGATCAGATTTAGTGGAACATACTGTATTTTAATGGTTGGTAAAATATTGCAATAATATTGAAATATTGTAATTGCAATACTGAAGACCAAATATCAATCTTTCCTCATGTCCTATACAGACTAATAATATACTATTTGACAACAAGAACTGTATAATCAATATGTAGACAGCACTGGTGATGGTGGAGCAATGGTATGATAAAAAAAAAAGCATATCCATATTCGTTTAATGTTTGTCTGTGGATATTTTCTCTCCAAATAAGACATGAGAAGGGCCAAATATAACAGTTATAACAAAACTCAGTATAATTCCTGGTTATTAGCGACTTTATCACATCCCAATATGTTTTCCCATTGGGATTATTTACACGTTTAGTCAGTGGACAATGCGAGCTAGGTGGCTACTTCCTCAATCACTTCCAACAGGAAATTAAGGTGTGGGAGCACAGTATCGGCCCAATCTTAACTTTTCTGCACGCAAACTGCCTCAGCGCTGGTGGATTTTTCAAATTAAATCTCATTGGAAATTTAGCCTCCCCTCGTTTATAGTGCGTGGACATATGAACAATAAGCCTTTGTGCTGTTAGTGTATTAAGAAGTGAAAACAAACGGCAAATCGGAGGGAGCTGGTCACTGCACCATATGGCCGTGATAAGATGGCCAGGTAGAATCTAATTTTAATAAATTCCTAATCAGCTTGGAAGGATCCCGAAACAACGCGGTTAATGTGAATGTGTGGAGTCAGCGAGGGCCCTCACAGCTGTGGTCCTTAATAAGATTTGAGCGGCATTACAACAACACTGCACTCAATGTCAGGGCCAGAGTCTGTCCTCAACTGCAGCTTTGGGAGCAAATAATGAGGAAAAATGGCAATATTTTATGCCAACTTGGAAATGGGAGCAGTTACGACGACACAGTAATGCAGTTATGACCTCGGCTACCTCAAAATAGGGATCCACATTTTGTTTATTTTCGATTAATTGGTCGCTTTATCGAACGACTATTGAATAACTGCTAACAACTGGCTGTATCTCACTGTGCAATATATTTATACAAACAAGGGCTTTTTACGGAAATAATGAGCCATAATGAAAAAAGTAGGATGATTAACTCAAGACAAATATTCAGTATTTTAGGCAACAGTTGCTTAGATCATCCTTTACTCGGTTTGATCTCTGATGGTATCTTCAACTACTTCCTTCTATACAGCTTAATGATTAATTGTTAATATTTCTTTGAATCAATTACGACAAAGATAGCCATTCATCGATTAGCCGGTTAATCATGAACGCCCTTACAGATTTGTTTAAGTACCTGCTAAAGGGACACGTGAAAGTGCCATGTAACTAAGCCTATGTTCCCTGCATGCTACTACTCAATTTTTCAAGCAAAACCTGGTTGAGAAATTGTAGAATAAAGTCATCAATGAGCGAACTGGACATTATAATGGGAGAGTCATAATCAGTTTCAAAATCCCCAATTGAAAAACATAATTTGGCTATAATGAACTTAACTGACCTTATTTCTTGGACTAACCATGTTTAGTACTCGCTCAGTGCAGATCTGATGTAATGGGGAGGAGGTACGGCGTGGCACATATCATCTGCCTCCGATCCTTCATGCTTTCTAATTACAGGAGGTGACGAGGGTCGGCGTTTTATCGTATTTGTTTTGCATCGCTGCAAAAATAGAAAATGGGGCCTCACCAAGCTGCACCAATTTACTCCGTTTCGACCTTGATTAAAAGAAAATTAATTGGCACATCTCTCATTACGAGGTAGGCAGCGGTCTGTGAGGTGCATGAGTCAAAAATAAGATATAAAGGATCAGGGGATGACAATGTGTGGACAATATGTACATTACATATCCAATATCAATGTATCAATTTGCTATTCATAGAAGTAGCTCGTTGCAGAAGTTGCTTCAGAAAAGCAATTTAGAGTTATACACGCTATAGGTCATGAGAAGTCGACTAGTACCACCATAAATTAACTAAAAATATCCACTTTTCACCATGTTGATAGTGCTATTTGAACTCATATGAAACAAATTGTGGCGAAATAGTAAACACAGTCTAAGTTGCAGAACCCCATTCTTGAGAATATGCATGTTCCTCTCCAAATCATTTCAACACCAGCATTATGGAGCCGTAAAACAGGTCATTTCCTGTCACAGAAATATGCCTCTTGCTAATAATCACAAAGCAAACATTGAAATCCTTTTTGTGTGTTGCGCTCCTCCCCTCTCTAAGACACCATATGTCTCGGTGGATCAGCTTCAGGAGTTTTCAGTAGCCACGGTGTATGATTACATGAGAATTTGTCTGAGAGAAGGCCTCCAGGACGACCAAAATGCTAAATGCTATTTTTGAAATGAAATTCACCTCTGTGCGCTGCACCTGTTTCCCTGCGAGAGTGAGCAGAGCAGACGTCTGATGGAGAGGCCTGACATACGCCTCAGAGTGAAATATTTATGTGCTCATGACACACTTTGCACTTGGGCCTTGGTATGCACTGCATCTGAGATCTGTATTATTCTTCGAGGTTGTGTTGAACCTCAAAGTTATGAATGGATTTTAAGAAAATTCAGAGGGAACACAAAAAAATATTTGTGACCATCAGCAACAGTCGAACCAGTTGCAAGCATGAGTGTATGGAAAATTTAGAAGTAGCAATATTTGGTTGACTGCGATAAAGACACATCATTATCCTTGCACTGCAGGCTGTGTAGTCGCAAGAACTGACTTTTTAAACTAATGTAATGGACTCAGATCCACAGGACTTTCGGACCAATCATATGGCAGGTTTTACACTTAGCGATACTAATTAACAACAAAGCGACATCAGAAAAACACAAGTAAGATAAAACATATATATATTTAGCTCCATTTTGAGACAAGCTGTGATTTGCTAAAACGAGGAGCGTTTGATCCAATCAGCAGCAAATATCCCCCAAAAGTCCATCCTCTCCTCAAACAATTTAAACTGGGGCCTTTCCAACTATATATTACTGCACTATTTGTACTGTAATATCATTTCGCAGTTGCTAGTATCATACATTGAAGCATTTACACCTGAACAAATCATTTCTTTAGTTTGGTATTTTTGCTGTAAGCTTCAATTTATAATACATTATCCCCCTCATTCATTCAGCCACTGAAAGCCACATTGGTGAAAGGTTTGTTTGTCTTACCAATAGACAATCTGACAGTGAACATTGCCCTGCGAACTGCCAAGCAATAGTTAGTGGGTGAGTGCTGTACCACTGAGCCATTGGTGCTCATAATCTAAGTTGAAGTCAATGCTCAGCCTCATCACAACTGGATAAAATGTCTGATTATTTCCAAAATACTGCCGCCCAGTTGTGATGTAGGCTGCTGTTGTTTGAGTTGGGCAATAATTTGCTGTGCCTTGTCAAGTGACATTTGAATAATTGATTCTTATAATGTAAAACAATCCTGGCTGCTTTCGTTCTTGGCTCACCTGCCACTCTCAGTTGACATGGGACGGGGCGGGACGTTTAAGGACAGGGGAGTACAGGAGCACATTTTACCCACCATTACCCAGGGGCTCGTATGTCCCAGGGCGTTCTCATACAGCGCTGTTGTGGTAAATAAATCCCCCTGTCAGCAATCATCCCTGCGCTGCCGACCACCGCTGTAAGCCAAAATATAACACTTAATAACAATTCAGCCAATAATGGAGGCAAAGGGGCCCAGGTCTGTGGTAAAAAATCCCCACTCAGGTTTCTTCAAGTATCCCATCAGAGATACATTACAGTGAATGAACTGAATTGTGCACCTGTCATTTTGTGGAAATAAAGTACTTTTCCCGCCACTGTTTTCTGTTTGTGGTTCCACTTTGAGGCTAAAAATGTGAAAACAGAGCCACGATACGGTCATGTGACTTATCTCAAATGGACATATACCTGACATCTTTCCCGAACGCAGCGAAAATGACTGGAATAGGTCTAAATAACTGCCACAGTCAATTTACAAAAGTTAGGCCATGATAAAATTGGTCTTCTTACTTTATTATCCTTCATAAATACAATATTTTCAAAAATAAATCTGTATTATTGAAGCGTTATTGAAGTTATGTACCTGACCCTATTGATATATTTTTTCACAGAGGCACTGACTGAATATGTGGCAGATTTAGCTTCATCAGCGCTAACCTTCAGGGATCAGCGTGTGCTACGCATGAATAAGATTTTTATTTTTCAACGTTTAAGCAATCATCTCACACGCTGTATGCCTCATATTTATTATTGCCTTTAAATATTCCCTCTGGATTGGGTAATTTTGGTCTTTAAAAACTAAGTGCAGTTCCAACTAATGGGAAAATGGAAAACAAAAACATAGAGTGCATGCGTCTGACATCCTGATACAGTAGGCTATAACAAATGTAAAAGTGGAAACATTTTGTCTCCCAGAGCGTGCATTAGCTTCTATAGTCCAGGTGTCAGTAGGAGGCGCTCGGAGGTGCACCTGTGCTCCACTTCTGCCTCACACGCGCTTCTATTTATTCCCAGGTTACAAATTATACACCACTAATCACTGTTTTATCACTGTGTAAAAGGGCCAGTTTCAGAGACATACAGTCAGTCCTCTGGGTGCTCTGGAAGCTATGTCCTGGATTGAGCCTGTGACCATTACAAGTGATCGTGCTGGAACTTTTTATACTTCGGTAACACTACAGCCTGCAGTTCCATGTGTAGGTACAGGTAACAAGAAAGTAACTACACATGTAAGTACATGTGTATTTACACTTAAGTTATGATGTGTGTACATTACTTATTTGGTCGTTCCCCCTTGTTCCACATTGTTACTCTTTATTCTTCTCTGTTCCCTCTTATTTCATGTAGTTACAGGTAATAGAATTTCACTTTTACAGCCCACGCTCATGTGTAGTTACACATTAGTTATTGGCTAGTAATAATAATAATAATAATGCATTGGTTTTATATATGCATGTCTGGACACTCAAAGATGCTTTACATGGCATTATTCATTCACTCATACTTGGTGGTGATAAGCTAGTGTAGCCACAGCTGCCCAGGGGAGTCGGGTCGGGCCGCTAGGGCGCAGGAGGCATAACCTAGCAGCCAGATACACTTGGCCAAGGGCAGGGTAAACTGACGGAAGTGAGGCTGCCAATCTGCGGCATCGGCCCCTCTGACCACCACCAATATTCACTCACTACATTCACTCAGGCTTCCTGGCATCTCCCCAGTGGTCTCCCACCCAAGTACTGACCAGGCCCTACCCTGCTTAGCTTCCAAGGTCTGATCAGGCATAATATGGATCACCTTTATTTCACCCAATTTGTTGCACCTTGCACTTTAACCTGTACTTGTAATTACCTTCTTGTTACCTGTACCTACACATGAAAGTGCAAGCTGTAATCTTATTTTTCTCACTCTTTTTTTTATTTTTTTATTATTGTTTTCCACCATTTAAATACAGTATAAGATGTTACTGCTTGTTTGTCAAAAGGAGTGCTGACATGATAAACATGAAACACTAAACTCAGCAAATAAATAACATTTTTGAAAACCTATCTTTACGCTACTCCAACATAACAGTCAAGCAGTATTATTGCCACCACAATCCTCCGCTGCTGGATCACTTCGCAGAGCGTTATTCGCACCTTGCTAAGTGTAGTTCCAAAAATTCCCAAACACCTCTAAAGCTTGTCACCTTCATTTTTCTGGTTCACAAAGAGCCGAGCGACAAACTTCCAACAATGCTCTGCTTTAAGAACCATTGAAGTCAGAGGTTCTCAAACTTGTCACACTTGCAAGTACCACGTAAAAGAAAAGCTAAAACAGGCTACAAATTATCCAGGAAAGTAGTTCTAAATGGGAACTAGTCCAAAATGGTCTAAATTAACCATATTTGCACATTATCTCCAGCACAAGAACCCATTTTCCCCACGTCCATCCCTGAATGAAATAATCAGAACTAGAACCTGTAAGAGACAATGGTATCTGTCCCATAGTTTGAGAACCATTGGGTCAAATAACATTGGTCTTATTTAGCAGCTCTTTTCATTACCTGTTCAATATTACTACACTTCTATATTTTATTCTGTATTTGATTTACTACATTTACTTAAATTCAGTGTGGCTACGTATAAGCCCTTTATTCTATCATTAGCACCTGTTTGCAAATATATCTTCTTGTAACGAGAACATTTCTGTATTGTGAGATCATTAAAGTCTTATCTCTTTTCTTATTAATATTCTGCACTCAAGGCTAAATTTCCTGCGCACATTATATTGTCCATGTTATCAGAAATGAGTAATACTTGGCTAGCTTTAGTCAAGTACATTCATATGAGTAGCGTTTTTGAAGCAATAATACTTCTACTTTAATCACATTTACTTCTACTTGGATGTTATGTTGAAGGATATATACTCTAAGCAAGTTTATGGGAGATAGAAGTTGTACCTAAAGTTTGTGTTTCTTGTACGAATTCTTGTAAGAATTACCTCTTTCCCCAATTGTCATGGTGTGTTTGTTGGAAATATCAGAAAATTCCTATAATTTTGTGTTTTGTTTGCTGCATGACATCACTATTAAAAAGTAGTTCAGACTTTAGCTTTTATGTTATTGTGTCCTCAAGTGTTTTAATCAGAAAAATGCTTCCACTTTTTACTTTATTCAAATTATTTGGGTCACTGCGTTTTACTTCTACTTGAGTCATTCTTTTATTATATATTACTTTATTATTATTCATTATTTTTAAGCCAAGACACTGGGAATACATTTAAATTGAGTAAACATTTGCTGTATATGACTGACATGAAAATGAGAAAATGTGTTTAGTTTTCTGTCATTTTAGGTTTTCATATTCAAGTTAGGTATTTTATGCATAAACATTGCCAACATTGCATATTTGGTAACAAAATAAATAATAGATAGAGCCAGGTTTAAATTAATGGGTTTATTTTGTTGATATATTACTGACAAAGATTTGTTCACAGGGGATTTTGGATATTTTGTTTAGTTTTTGAATAAGCTATCCATCCATCCATTTTCTTCTGCTTATCCGTTGCCAGGTTGCGGAGGCATTTCAGCAGTCCCTTATGGCTCCTCCTGCAGGTGGTGGGTCCACAGGAGGACGGCCCCACGACACTCCCCTGGGCGACGTAACTGGTCTTGATGGTCTCATCATAAGGGGCTTCTGAACCGCTCTTGGTCTGACCCGTCACCTAGGATCTGTTTGCCATGGGAGACCCTATCAGGAGCATAATGCCCCAGACAACTCCTAGGATCACATTGAATAAGCTAGTTATTAGTAAATAAATCTTTAAAAAATAAAATGTTGCCTTGTTTTTGAGGTTAAAAAATAAAAAGGAATTAAATATTGATAAACCCGTTTGAATAAGCCTTCAATTTCACATATAGTTTCACACACATTTTGTGTAATTTATTTTTAGTTTCCAGGTGAAAGTTTATATGTTTAGATAGTGAAGTGGTCCAAAACTTGAAAATGAAATGCAGTGTCTCTCCTTACTTGAAGAAATGCATTGTCTTTTCCGACCTCTGCATGTTATTCCCTAGTGTCTTGTCATGTTTGTGATGATCAGCAACAGTTGCAGCCACAGTAAACATCGCCCTCCGGTTCCCCTTCAAACTGCGTTGAAAAGAAGTCGGTCCTTCACAACTTCTCCGGCACATTCCCCCCGCTCTCCCGCATTTGTCGAACCGTCACCATCGGGGACGAGCAGCGCGCGCCTCTCCCCCGTCCCGCTGAGTGCTCTGATCCTGTACATCACCTGATATGGCGTTTATCCTTGAAAGCCTCATTGAATAGCTGAAAGTCCCCTGGCAGAGGCAGAACTTGACATGTCTGTCCCCACTACAGCTGCTATTGTGTAGTCAAACCGGCCTCGCCGAGCACTTTGTCACAGTTAAGAGCTGTTGTAGAGAAGGCCACCATATTTGTTTTAAAAATAACATATCACATACCAAGGACTCAATAAAGCATCCGCGGATTTGTCCTCTTCGTGGGGCTGAATCTTCGCCGGGCAAAGTGTCGTGTTTTAGGACGTCTGCGGTCACACCACCTGTTGCGGGACAAGTTATTTTTAAACTTTCAAAATGGTCAAATCCAAAAATTCACTTGAGAAATGTATGAGTCTCAAAATTTAGTTTAAAAAAACGAAATCTCAGGTTCATGTCAACTTAGAGCTATAGATTAACATTGAGTTGGAGCGATTCAGAGGAAAATTTGCTGTTCAAGTATCAATTTAGAGGTTTTGTCCTGGCCTCTGTTATTACTGGGAATATCCACACACTAGACCAATCAAAAAGGATGCACTATTCAAATTCAACCACTCAGGCATGATTGTGGCACGTTTGTGTGCCCAATAGTGGTTTGTAAATTTTCTGTTTGGAGCCTTTTTCATCTGAAAATTCAACATCAAAGTCCAGAGAAAGTGAACGTACTGTTATCTCTTGCATGGCAGAAGAAACAACAGATAGAGTAGACTTTGGTGGAGGATCTGAAAACAAGATGCATGACAAATTGGTTATCACCTTCTTGTATTACACACATATGTATACAACAGCGTGACAAGGCAATAACAGACTTTTCTACTTAACAAATGACCACCATAGTCCCATCAGGAGTCTGTAGGAAACATTACAGTGAGATGAGAATTCAAGCCTCGACTTTACAGCTCCAGATTTGGAACGCTTATTTAGACCATGGCCACTTTATCTTCAACATTGCGGTATATGGCAAATGTCTTGGCAGTCAGGAATAAAACTCAGTCACTCAAAGTGTTCAGTTTTAGGACACTGGGGTCACACCTGTTGTGGAACTTGATAGAAGGATTATTTTTAAACTTTCAGAGCTCCAAATGCCTGCTTCGGAGAAAACGCTCACACATGACGAGAGAGCGGGCGGTGGACTGAAATGCCTGTTTATGAAGATATGAAGAAAATAACAATGCGTTTGACAGGAATGGTCAAGGTCATTTGCGGCTTTTACCATTTTGATTAAGTTTTGCCTCTCCTCATTGTCCAAAAATGCAACAAAGTGTCCCAAATTTAGCTGAAAGTAAATGTTATTGTCTAGAAATGTGTCCCGGCTGGCTTTTACCAAAACTTTGTGAATAATCGGCCTTGTGACATCTATCTCTGTCCCAAACACTCCCAAACAAGGCAAAGGCCCTGTTCGAGGAGGGGCGGGGGCCAGCAGTGTTTTACAGTCAAATATAATGCCTAAATTTAGGTCTGGAGTTATGTCCCTTGCTGTAGAGATCTGGGTGGGCTCCAGTGACGTCTGAAAAGTTGGAGTGGTTTTGGAGTATAAAGGCTGATACATGCTGTGCTGTAGTGAGTAGTAGTAGTGGGGGAGAGAGCTGGTGTGGCTGATAGGACAGTGATAGGACAGGAGATTACACAACTATCTTCAGTAATGTAGCTCTGTACTTAAAATCTGAAACAACTCAATACAACTGTATGCAAATCTGTTCCAACTGTGCAGAGTGACACACAGTGGCAATAAAATGTAGGGAAATTGGGAGGGTTGAGGGTGTTGGAGCATTTATCCACCAAATCCAAAGTTGGTGGTACGAATCCAGCTGTGCTTGTTGTCACCGTGTCCTTAAAGGAACTTTTGGAACTTTTTGTGCAAAAACGCTCCCAAAAACTTGTATTAGTGCGTATTTGACCTTCTAGTGACCCAGTAGCTGTAGGGGTGGTCAGCATGGCACCTTCACTTTTCATCACAAGCGCTCCAGGATTAAACATTTTTTTTATTTTATTTTTTTCTGCTGATGGAGACATCTCTATGGCAATGCAATGGAAACCTACAAGTCATCCTAAAAAAACCTGACCCTGGAGTGTCATAAAAGCTGCCATGTTAAACACCACTGGGTCACTAAAAGGTCATATACACACTAATATCAAGGCAAAGATTCTTCAGTCTTCCTCTGTACTCTGTAGTTGAAGTGTAGGACGTTTCGCTCTTCATCCAAAGAACTTTGTCAGCACTGAGCAGACTTGACACGCTCGTGGGTCTATTATGAAGAAACCAGTAGGAGGAGTAAACCTCTAAGTCCCTCCTCTCTTGGTTCATTTGGTTGGAAAAACATCTTGGCCTATTCACACCATACCTTCCTCTTGACTTACCCTGGGCTGTTCACACTTTTAATATCAAGGTTTGTTTGTTTGTGTTTTTCGCATAAAAACCCCACAATGCACCTTTAAGACAAGACAATTCACTAACATTGCCTTTATGAATGTGGAGTGTCACTGATTCAGTGGGGCAGAACGCGCATATTGGCAGCCTCATATCGCTCAACGTACCAGAGGGCAGCTGTGGCCATAGTACGTACTGTAAGTGTGGGGAGTGAATGAATAATGCATGAAACTGTAAACTGACTTGAGCGTCTGGGAAAGCGCTGCATTAGAGTAATGTACAGCGATTGGACCTCGAGGTGTACCATGTCCGACCACACGAGGCCAGTAAATGAACAAATTGTCGCTTTTCGCATAGCTAATGACTTCCTGCACTGCGTTGTGCTTGGTTACAAAGGAAATGAATTCAAATGACCTGCCTCCATCTGTAACCACACGTACATCACCGCATATTTTATTCTTACCATGTTACTCCTTTCAAGCCCGTAAGATCATTTTTACATTCTTCCACTGAAATTACACAATCAAAGCCCCAGCAGTCCCCTTTAATTTGCAAGATTCTTGTGTGCAGCTCTGCAGCGGGGGGTCACTAATAGAGGATCATCATATTCTGCTGATACCCTTCTCCGCTGCCTCTCGCTGTGCTATGTAATATAATGTTGTTGCTTTAGCATTTAGCATTTCTCTGGGTTAAAGTAATTCGGCACTGGTCACAAACTTCCAGCGGTAAGCAGATACTTTGCACTTTATCACAGACATCTGTGTATAATATTAGTCATCTGTGCTAGTCCCAGTAACAGGCCCAAGCGTGTGACAAGCCACCATCCCAGGACAAATCGATGCCACAAAACAGATTGCATCGAGGGGAGAATTCTTTTGCTGACAGGCGGCCCAGCTAGTTTGGGCTTTTAAAAAATAGCGACATCTTTTAAGGTGACCCCGAGAGTGCTTCTTATAAAATTACAAGAGACAGAAATCCATTTGGAAGTGTGCTATAACGGCGAGATTACATTGTTACTTTAGAGGCCCGGCGCAAATTAATTTGAGCTTCATTTCATGTATTATATAAATGGATGGTGCAAGGAAAATTAAATCCCGGTATTGCGTGTTTCTTTATATTGTTTTATTCGGCGCAGAGGGTGCTGCGGATCACGGGGGTATTGGCGTTCGATTGGGCCGCGGGGCAAGGTTCCAGCGGGTTTAAGTCTCGGTGTCCTCAGCTGTCACACCTGGAGGACGGAGAGTGAATGAAGAGCACATGTAAATAAGACTTTTCCCTGTGCGCGTGTGGAGAAGTCAGGATTCAAGGCCAACACATGAGAGCATATAAATATGAGTGGGTCATGTTTGTTGTAGATGCGGGACAAATCTTTGGCAACGTAACTCAAAATGATCTCTAGCTTTGCTCACTCGTGTTAAGGAGAAAAATTCAGGGTCAAGAATATGTTTGATGTCGTAAATTATGGTGATACATCTGATGGGAAAGAGTAAAACAGACTAAAACAGAATAATTTGCTCTGAACAAGGTTTGGCCTGGTAACTAAAGAACAAGCAACAATATTGATATTAATCCTTTTGTGATTATGACTTAGTTTGATGGATAATATCTGTGGAAAGTACTAGAAAGTATCCTTTTTATCTGTGTAGGTTCTCAGTCGTACAGGAGTTGTCCATCGTAGGCAAAGATTCTTCAGTCTTCATCTGTACTCTTGAAGTGGAGGACGTTTCCATCTAAGTCCAAAGATCGTCTTCAGCGATAACTTTGGACTAAGATCCTACGATATATTTTTTTATGTTAGTGAAGTTTAATGGAAAAAAAAATTGTATTCAAATATTTAAAGTTTGGGATAGCTTGAGGAACAGTTACGAATTGTTTACCTCTGAGTATGTCTGTCCCTGTCTCAAACCAGGGAAAACAGGGTCAAAATTCATGCAAAATCTTAAGCCTAATGTTTTAGTGGACATTTCTGTCTAATGTGCCATATGCCGTTTAGCTTCTGAATTAAGTGTTAACTTGGAATACCCATTTCACCAGAACATAGTTAACACAAACAAGCACAGGATGCAACATCATCATCATCATCATCATGCCCTTTTGTGCACAATACTGTACAAAAGGGCATGAGTCCCAGCTCGATCATTGGAGTATGCAAATTCTTCCACTTCCAATGGCGTTTTAAAGCAATAAAATGTAAACATTTCTTGATAAAATTGCCACTTCACTGATGGAAAAACTCCTGATAAACTTAGCTTTATCCCATCAAACTAACAAAATTAATTCTTGGAAAAACAACAACATGTCATATTCACTGATGACCACATGATGATATTGTTGAATATAACTCTTTTTGACTCTTTCACCTGAATTTATGACACTGCTAAGTGGATAATTAAGAGAGCTACTGTCTATTTTGTGTCCTTGGGCAAGACACTTCACCCACTGCCTCTATGAATGTAGTGTGACAGTGAGTGTTGGTGGTGGTCGGAGGGGCAATTATGATGATTTTTTTTAAATGTTTTTACGAGGCCCACGTGAGGCTCCTGTAATACAGATGTTGACAAAAATAATGTTTGAATATTGATTGAGTTTAAAGGTACACATTGTAACATTTCACCCAATAATCAGAATAAAATACTTACTAAACATATTATATATCATTGAAAAATCCCTAAAAAATGAACTTTGCTGTAGGGAGTCACCTCTCCTAAGGCCTGACTTACTAACTTGACTAACTTGACTGGGAGCGGGGACGTCTCCAGCTCGTCTCAATGATGTTGACTAAAAACAGCCAAATATGAGATTTTAAAATGTTAAGTTCTCATCCAAATCCATTCTTTGATTTCCCTCTGCAAAAATAGCATTTTCTTATAGGAGCATGTTTTATATTGCTGGCAACAGTATAATCACAGTATAATAAATAAAAATGTGATGCAGTGTACCTTTAATGACCTGCTAAAACCCTTCGCCTGACCACACGCAATTATTTTTGTTCAACTTAAACCATCCCACATGCAACATTCCTGCTCCTCACAGTGCTCGACCCGTCTAACAGTGTATGACTGACTGGGGTCGGCCCCTTCTCACCCTGGCCCCCGCCCCGCCTCCGCTTTGCCCCGCTCACATATGGAGGCAGAGCGGTGTGTGTCGCGGGGCAGTCCTGTCAGGTATGAAAACAGGAGCGACTGTGAGCACGTCCTGGGACCTGGGACCATGTGTCGACACTGTTAGCTACATCGCCTGGTCATATCAGGGACAGGAGAGAAGAGGGGAACAGAGCCACTCCAGCTGTTGTTCATCAGCGAGCCACAGGGGAAGGCTGTTACCGAAACACCTGCCCCGCTCCGCCACACCATCCGATGCACACACACAGTTATACAGTGCATACAGGACGGAGACGGATTCAAAAGTCATAGTCTGTTTCACAAAACATATTTTTCTTTGTTGTTCAATGTTTAAAAAACTATATAAATGGACACTTACACTTATAGATCCATTTTAAACAGAATGATGCAAATGGTTATTCAAAATACTGACCTTCTTGAGGATATCAAAAATGTTATGTTTTTCTAGTATGATGCAGTGCTTACAGAACCATCCGTACCTTTCAGAACTTTAGGAACAATGTGTGCTCTAAATTATGCATAAACAGTGTATAGATATACGTAGGGCTCATACAGATTTGAACACACATCCACTTGGTCCCAGCTCACTCATTAATATTCAAAATTACATTCTCTATCAATTTGTGTCTCTTAATAAGTTATGCACACATCCTTGTTCCTTTTTCTAACTCACAAAAAGATAGGGCAATCTGAGAAAATGGGGAGTTCTATTCTTCATAGTGCACTTCACCATTTTGAAGATTGTGACGTGTAACATTATTTCATACAGAGGAACGAGCATCAAAATGTGGTGTGGCTTCACAGATTCACTTGCACCTCTGTGAGGCAGTATCCAGAGAACAATACAGTACAAGAAGAGTTGTCAAAGGCAGAGTCCATGATCTGTTGAGTGACTCTCTCTCCTCCTCACTAACCTCGTGTTGTGTGGACGTATAAATCCCAGTATCAGGTCTTGACTGTGGCTGAGCCTGCACAGACAGAGCTGTCACCTTCAGCTTTCTCTGAGCTCCAAGACGGTGCCGTTTGTTTTCATTGTGCTCCTTAGAGCAGAGAGAGTGAAGGGGCAGCGACCAGGTGAAAAACGGCAGATGCCACGCTCAATAATACCAATGTTAAAATCTCCTTGACCCACGGGTCATCAAATAGCAAGCCCAATTCGTTTCATATTTTCCTTGCTGGATCAATGCTAGCATAAATTTGGGGACTCAATGACAAGAATAATTTAAAACAGATCTATAAATGATAGAAAGCCGTTCCCTGTGGACATAGATGCATAACAATTGTGTGGATTGACAGGAGGTTTCCCCTTTGCCAATGCAAAAACAGACATAATATTAGGCATGGCTGTGCATTAACGCGTTGCCCTGCTGGGTGCCTCTGGTGAGTTCAAGTACATATTGAGAAATCGATCTTTTGTGAATTTCTTACGCTTTTCTGCTCTGATCAGCAAAGATAGGAAGGACAAATTGTTTAACATACCTGAATAAATAACAGCATCGATGCAGCAGCAGCTTCCCTAAATCAAAAGAGGTGAAATCTCAGCACCTTCAGGGAATAATAAGCAGTCTGAACATTAATTATGCTTTTATATGGAGCTGCATAAGAACAACAGGCTCGGATAAGTCATGTATAAACTGTCTGTGAGCCCAAACCACCGAGTTAAACCTGGACACATCTCACTGCTTACAGGACAAGATTATTGGACTTCACGCTAATACTGTTTTGCAAAGCATAAAAGCCTCTCTCCGCTGATAAATATTAATTTGAGCCTTCATGATGTATTTGAAAATTCCAGCTAAAATGTCACCACATGGAACATTAATGCAATATTTCAGGGGCCTGAGAGCAATACTCATATTGATTGCATTTATTTGACTCTGGGGAGGAGGAGTAATTCTTCAACGTGGAGACACATCTGGTAGCCAAAGATGCGCGGCCGGGAATGAGAAAATGCAAAATAACAATAAAAAATAATAGGACTTGTATTTAAACGCATTAGGCCAGCCATTGTTGGGATACCAATGTCCTATTATTACAGCAATAGGGACAAGGCAGATGCAGCCAGGTCGTTACAGCCTCCCCTGAAAAGCTTTAATTTTCCATAAAGTCTTTAATACCCTGAACATTTTTTTTTCTCCACAAGATAGTTCAATTTGACGCATATACTATTACCCCCTTATATTTCTTCCTGTTTTGGTGTGTTGACAACTTGCTGTTCCCCTGTCCTTTTATTATTAACGACATTGACAAGTAGTGGGTCCGGCCAGGCGTCTGACTGTCTTTGCGCAAATGAACTGAAATTTGAGTAGCGCCACTTTTGACCCCCAGCCCATCCGTCAGCAGCTGTGAGGACTTTATTAATTGGACACGCGACAATATTTGGACGTTTGGCGCGTAAACCAGTCGCGCGTGCCTTCGCGTGGTTATTCGCACCTAAACAACCGCTTCACCTCTTTACGCACCGCCGTGTTCCCATTACGCACGGATCACATCAAACAAAACGGGAAGGGTGATATACATTTCCCACGTTTTATCAATAAAAACGCGTAAAAGCCTTCATGTGCCATAATTGTCGTCTTACTCTGTGATACTTTCCAACACATTTGAAAACATATCTCATTGTATTCTGTTTACGCAAAGCCATAAAGAATCAATGAATGAAGAAGTGTCGGAAAGTTTCTTACAAGCCCACAACCCCGTGAACGATCGCCGCCGCCGCATACAACACTGCTACAGCGCCTCCCACTGGCGGATAGCGGAAGTGAACTTTAAACTCATCAACCTTACTGCAAAAGAAACATAAGTAACGCATTAATATTTCATGGTACTGTATCTAGTGTCTGGGAATCTATAAACTTAAAGCCAGACTTATATAATTTATCGTTTTTGTTGAATATTTTACATGACTTTAATTTGATAACATGCGGAAAAGCTTGGCCTAAAAATAATATTAACAGCAAGTAACTAGTGAAGTACTCAAGATGCTAATTATATTTAAAAAAATTAACCGATTGTTTTCATTGGGTTTGAGTCATTCTTAGCTCACGTTACAAAACAATAAAGCCACAAATGCTCCCCCCAAAAAATCTTGTGATTAATATGAATATAGCTTTGAGAATTATGGTGAGACATTTTAAAAGCAGGGGACTTTCTGGCGGGATTATGCTGAAGAGTGATAGGAAATATGGAGGACAGATGAAGTGACAAATGTCCAAAGATCCTCAATGCAAAGTGATGTCTCTGACCAGCTGACACACAACGGACAACTGCACCGGCATCTGTCCCTCAACAAATGATCAGCACATTTGTTTAGTTTTAAGCCACAACACAGCCTTATTTTAAGTCCAGGGAAATTTGACAATCTGCGTGTTGTATTTATAAATGTAGGCTGTGTTCAAAAGTTGCCAAATGGTAGTCACATGGTTCGTAAGATTTGAGTGTAGGTCAAGGGTTTGCAGTAGGTTGAAGGGGAGACACTGCAGGCAAAACCTTATTTTTTGGGGGTGAAAATGTATATATGATAAAATATATATTCACCCTTGGGAGAAAAAGTGTACAACAAATACTGTAATTATTGCACTGATTCAAAGTTTCTCCATAGAACATTATGGGGAATTGTAATTTCAATGACATTGCGGCGACAACATCACCACTTCCGTTGCAACTTCAGACTCCAAACTTTCCAGTCTTTAAGACCTTTCTCAGTCATGTGACTTGGAATGGAACGCCGGCCTGTTGGTTGGCATTCCGCTGATTTGCTCCACCCGCTGCATGTTATCAGCTGTTATTTACAATGGCGTTACTGGTCTTGACGATCTCCAAGACGGTTCAGCACTTGAGTGGTCAGGTCAGACAATGATATCTGAACAAATGCTCGTTTGTCGGAGCTCAGGACCCGTCATGTGACTTTTGCTGCCCACCAATGGTCAGAGCATAGAGATATACAATGTTTTGATTTGAATGGAAGTAGCAACCCATTGTTGCAACATAAGTTCCGCAAGCCGATGATGTCAGCTGAGAAATGTCTTTTTGTGTTGTTGTTTTTTCAATAATTACTTCCTAGCCTGATTTATGCACTAATAACTAGTTTATTCAAAAACTAACCAAGATACCCGAAATCCCCTTTGAATAAATCCATACAATTCTGTCCGTTTTCACACACAACATGCCTAATTTTAATATGAAAACATAAAATGACGGAAAGCCTGCAATACATTGTTTTCTCATATGTCAGTAATATACACCAAATTATATCCAATTACATTTTTTCCCATATTCACCTGCAGTGTCTAGCCTTAATAGCTTGCTTTACAAAGAACAATTTTCAAAGTTTTTTTCGTCAATTCACCTTATTCAGCCCCGCCCACTTTTGTTGTAAAAGCATTTCCTCTTTTTATTAGCACTTCCTGTGAGCTGGGATTTCCATTGTTGTCAATGCAAGAGAGTGAAGAAAATAAAATGGGAGTGAATCCAAAACTCACAAAAAAAACTTAAAGATAAGAGATAAAGAGATACGTTTGTGTGGTTTAGTTTCAGTGGAAGGTCGGCATGAGAAAAGTCACCTAAGATGTTTTTAAGAGCTATAATCACTTACTTTTTGTTGTCAGTCTAATTGTCTAATTGTCTGTGAGGAACTTTAAATGACCAAAGCTGATGGATATATTTACACAGCACTTTGTTGTAAATTTTACATGTTTCACCAAAAACTGAAATCAAAGCCAATATCAGCTCAAGTCAGACCTGCAGTTTAACCATGAACACAAAATGGCAGCCCCCAGTGCAACTTCCTGAATAAGGTGAATTCGGGAAAATCCCCCGTTGCCATGGAAATCTGCCCTGTTTGCACTTGCAGCTAAATGTTGTCCATAGACTAACATTAATGGTTAATGGTTAATGGTCACATTTATATAGCGCTTTTCTACCTGCTTTAGGCACTCAAAGCGCTTTACATCAAGGAACCACTCACCCATTCACCCTCTCATTCTCACCAATGTACGCAGACACTGGAGGCAAGGTGGGTGAAGCGTCTTGCCCAAGGACACAACGACGGTGTGCGCCTGCGGGGATCGAACCGCTAACCCTCCGATTACAAGACGACCCGCTCTACTACTCGCGCCACCGTAGCTAGAAACATTATAAAAAGTGGAGAAAAGAGCCGTGGAACAACTCCATTAGCTGCTGAGTCACTGCTGGTAAACACATCTAACACACTCTCATGTCAGAATGCTTTTATATGAACGATTACTCCAGTATTTTACAGTTTAAAACCTTGTTTAGTTTATTATGGAAAAAACCTGCTGCAAATAATCCCATAACACTTTGCGATATGACATCACGACCCTGAACTCTATTGCCTCAGCTTCTCCTTTTCTATTTTGTAATATCCTCTTTGCCCTTCCAGTCTGATGAGCACCTGTCTCTTTGTTTTTGACTACGGTCCAGTGCAGCACTCTCTGCTTCGTTTTTTCCTCTATTGAGACCTGATTTTGACAGATTTTGGGTAGCTTTAGTAATAATGGTATCCGTAGTACCCCCACGTGGTTCACTACGGACACCATTTTAGGTTTTTACGGCAGGTGCGGCCACTTTGGGATCTTTAGGCCAAATCCTGCAGTAACCGGATATGGTCACCCCTCCTTCTGGGGGCTGCCTGGAAGCTCGCCCCCCTTTCCCCACTCTTGGCCTTAAAAAAGTAAATAAAAAAACAAAAGTGGTAATACAATAAACGAGAGGCTTAGTTCTGTTTGTACATTCAGGAAACTTTTGTGTAGAACTTCCGCCTTCGCTCACTTATAAACATCAAACATTTACTTTTGCAATCAAGTTTTGACACTTTTTCAACCCGGCACAGTTACAATATCCAGGAGACTTTCCCCCAAATCCTCCACAATAAACAGCCAGCGCAGGTTTATCTAAATAATGGATTTGCACAAAAACCCAGGACAACCTCTTCAAACAGAAAATACCTTTATCACCATCTGTACCATCCGCGTCGACTGGGAGCACGCGTCTTTGTGTGTGTCGGAGTGAGGAGGGAAATCATGGTTTTGGCTCAAGACAATGTGACTATTTAAATAAGGAATAACACCGGAGCCCTCCTGTTTGGTTCACTTTCTCAATTCCCACGTCAAGCTCATCAAAGAGGCACACAAGAAGGAGCTCAAAAGTGTTGACGGCGAGAGAAAAAACCAAGCCTCAGGAATATGGGAGAAAGTGGGATCCATTTGAAAGTAGATGGCGTGCGATAATTATGAAAGAAATCCCGCTTGGTTTGTGTTGTTTCGAGAAAAAAAAGGCTCACATGGTTCAGTTATTTTTACAATTGATAACTCAGACTATTGAAGTAGAAGTCGAGTTTTGTTGCAGCCCTGTGGATATGGATCTTCCTCCCCACAGCGGAGTTTGAGATACTCGTCATACAATACTGTGCAAGGTACTTCCCCCTTCTTGCCTGTAAGAATGTTTTGACGACTTCACGATTTTTATTAATTTAATATTTTCTTCCAAGAGT
>OMNZ01035078.1:0-10908 GCA_900303255.1 Lesueurigobius sanzi | reverse complement strand
TTCCCCTTCACCCACCACAAGTTTGTACCCATATGCACAAAGAATCATTCCCCTTCATCCATCCAACCCCCGACCACCACAAGTATTCACCCATACACACAAATAATGATTCCCCTTCACCAACCCAAGCCCCGCCCACAAGTATTCACCCATACACATAAATAATAATTCCCCTTCACACACCCAACCCCCGACCACCACAAGTATTCACCCATACGCACAAAAAAAATCATTCCTCTTCACCTACCGGTTCATGCTGATCTAATAAATATAAATCTAGTATTAGTCAAAAGCTGCAGTAGGCTGTGGTAATACAATAAATGCTTACAGTGAAGCTGGTAAATCAAAATACAAGTGTATTTTGATTTACCAGCTTCACTGTAGCGGTGTATATTCACTTCATACTCACTGCCACAGCTGACCTGGTGGACACTGATGGAAGCGAGACTGCCAATTGGCCCCACAGACCACAAGTCCCTTACTCACATGCCACATTCACAAAAGCAAGATTCACCCCCACACCGCCACTCTTGCCCAAGAACAGCCACAACCAGTAAGAACCGGTATTCGAAATGCCAACGTTACAAGTACAAGACACCAAGTAAGTCACTGATGCCACATAGAAAGAAGCTTCCACGTTTGATTCCTGACCTAGATGTGACCTTTCTGTGTGCATGTTCTCTGTGTCTGGGCGGGCTCCAATTCCCCCCGTCAATCCAAAACATGCACAATTATCTAATCCGGTATTTTCCAGACACATATTATTTTAAGTTACTACACAAATGCAAAGGCGCTCTAAAGTAATTTAAAAAGACAGATTTGTCTATACATTTTCTCGTGCCTTTGGGTAAAAATAACTGTATGCTATTTTTGTCACTCCTTGCCTACACAACCCCTCCGGAGGTAAACAAACTATCCCAGTGCTGTGCTGGTACTGTCCTACATTTTGGGAGTGCTGCAGAGTGGATTTGAGTGTCGCGCTGGAAATCCTCAGTCAAATAAAACAAAGTGGGGCTGCATCGATGCTCTGTCTTGTTTTATATGATGGCTCAAAATAAATGAACTTTAAATGGAACCTTGGCAGGGACGCGGCGGGCTATTGATCGGCGCAGAGCAGGAGCTGAAGTTTAAGGGCACAGGGGCTGTAACTGGAGTAATGAAATTGATTAGGCCAAAGGCAGGGTGACAAGCCAGTATAGAGTCAGGCCCTGGATGTAAGGAAACAAGAGTGCCATCTAATTGGGGTGTAATGTGGGTCTTTAGAGGACATTAAGCAGGCGAAGAAGCCACTCTACAAGATGGAGCCAAGATGATGTGTGCCGTGTGTTATTATTTAGTAATTATTCACTGGCCGGATTAGATTAAGGGAGTCAAAACAGAGAGTCCAGCCAAGGGTCAGTGTAGACTCAAATCACAGCGGCAACAAAGTGACTAACAGTCGCCCCGGGTTTTCAGTATTGACAGTAAAGGGAGGGCGCACGCTGGATAGTAGAAGGAAGATGAATCTGAAACCGTGATCTGTTCAATTGTCTATGGCAAAAAAAATCATAGCTCTCCACATAAATTGTAATTAATGCAAGCTTTGAATGCAATTAATCACTCGGGTGCAAACATCAACAAATATTTTAGCTCCAAAATAGCTCTTGTTTTTACACATCCATCCATGATCGTCTTTGCAAACTCATGGTAAAATAATTTCTGCAAAAGGAGAAAAGTAACACACACCAAAAAGTCTTACTTGAGGCGCAGATGAAGAGGCAAGACTCAAATATTCAAAAACAGCATCGCACAATCGGATTGCAGATGGCTAGAGAAAATATTTATTTATGACGTCATGAATAAATATATGTGTGTGTGTGTGTGTGTGCATTTTTGATTCAGCCCTCGAGATTGAAAATTCTCTGGAGTTCACATTTTGGGTAATTTTGTCCTATTCTACAGTGTTATGAGATGTGTGGTACACCTTGCCATATATTGTTAATTTGTTAAAAAAAATAATTAAAAAAAGCCTAAAAAAGACTAGCATCAGAATACCATCTGTATAATATTACGAACTGTTAGCAGGAGGGAGTTTGTTAGCTTTTTGGTGCAGAGTAAGGCTTTGTCCCCGAAAGTTGTGAAATGTGCTTATAAAGTCTTTCCCATGAGGAATCGAGATGTTCAAAAAGGATTAGGAAAGTTCAGAAAGACTTGGCCTGCAGTGTAAAACGTTCCCATTATCAAAGCTTGAAACCTAAAAAATAATAACAAACCTGTGTTGCACATACGACCTGGTGGCTCTTGCCCAAGGACACAATAACACTAGTGCACGCGTCAGTTTGGGGATTGAACCACTGACCTTTGACACTTCACCAACTTGGCTTTTGCCGCCTGCACCTATACTCACATTCACAAATAATAAAAATGTGTAAACATACATTTCAAACCAATAAAGAATTGCTATTTAACTTATTTTATTGATGTATACAGTATGTAACTTATTTACTCATTTGTGTAACGACTTTAAATGTACAAACTATAAATGATTTACCAATACAACTATTCATTTCCCATTGATTACAGTCTCCTACTGAGACTCTGCCGGCAGGATCACAGTGAGTGCAGTGTCTTCTCGCACTGGGCCTGTCCGGTGCGGGGCATTCATCTCGTGGCCTGCACTGTCTCACTCAGTGGGACGGACAGAAGTTACGGTGCATTACAAGCACTTAGCGCAGTCATACCAAGGTTCACCTCCCATTTCCAATCTCAGGCCAGAACAGTGGGCTGGGGGGCCGTCATTAAAAAGACATTACACTGCCATATTTCATATCCCAGTCTCTCTATGTTTCAAGGTGTTAAAAGCTCAATGTACATTTCCTTCAGGTTTAAGCGGCAGGACGGCGAGAGCTTGGAGCATCTCCCCAGCAGCCATTGACCTTGGCCTGGCCAGCCTTCATTAGCTCTTAGACACTTATCAGTCATAACTGGGTTTGTCCTCTCCGCAACGTTTCCTCCTTCACTTCACTTAGGCCCGAAAATAATGGCCGAAATCCATTTATCTGCCATTTCCAACAAGTGCGCGACATTAACAAATTATCTACTTTTCTCTAAGTATGGTCAAGGTACCCTCTGAAGGATTCCTCCGGGCCGCCGGACAAGGTCAGACCTTTTTAGAAACTGCTGTTTTTCTACCTCAGACAATGTATTTCCGACACATCTTTAAATATTCATACTGTTTTTGCAACATTGAGTCCGGAGTCCATATTTAGTCCTGATACAGCACTTATGTATAGAACATAGGGCTGCAACCTTCAACATCAAATAAAGTTGTTTATTTAGTTCATTATTAGTAAATAAATGCAAGATACACGTGAAATGTAACATCTTTGAAACTGTATTCATAGTATTTGAAGGACATATTGCAATATATAGAAAATAATATCTGGAGGATCTTTCCCTGGGTAATTTTAACAAATCCTTTGTCACTGCCTTCATTCCAGCTCAGATGTAGCCTAATAGTAAGCAGCTTTTCACTCAAATACAAATAAGGTATAGTTTATTATTAATGTAATATTGATTGTTTATTTGTCTCATTATTGAAGGTAGATTTTTGTATTTGTAATTTTGTAATTAGGGTAGCCGCGACTTCAGCCTGCACCTTTTCGGTTACCTTCCTTGTTAGTAATGTATATATACTGCAGTGTAATTTATTGTGTGCTTCTGACCGAAATACAACCTTCATTCAATCCCCGTAGGGAAATTCGTTCTCTGCATTTGACCCATCCATAACATCATTAAGATAAATATATGTGTCCGAGCCCGACACAATTAAAGGATCACAATATTTTCATAGGCCTAATAATGACACAGTAGACACAAAAATTTGATCACAAAAACGAACGGTTACATCAAGTGAAACAGGCTACCTACATAATAGCCTAAGCTGTTTTTAATTGTCTTATCGCGCTGGTGTATCCGAGTCCGACCTGAGCCCAAACATAAGTTCTAAATATTTGTCCGAGTCCGACCGAGCCCGTTGGTTCAGACTTCGGTCGGGTTTCCATGCTCTAGTATGTCTGCATGTGTGTTCTGGTGCCTCAGCGTTGTGGTGCAAGTCCCAGCCCCAAAATGATCTGAATGCCCTTTCACTCTGTACTTTCATGACAAATAAAGCCTTCAAGTCAACAATGCTTTAAAAAAGAAAGAAAAAATCACCAGCTGATAGTGACACAATATTATTTTACAGCTAAATTAATCCTGGATTCCCTCTTGAGTTCAGCCCTGTATTTAGGCTTCCTTTAGGCCTTTTTAGAAACTCTAATTTTCCTCGTGTCCCATGTTTAAATATTCATTTGCTGCTTCTGTGAGTAGATTTTATGAGCACTATCTGCCATATTTGTCCAAACACATCTTTATTTGTTTTTGATTATTTATGCTGCACTCTGACTTTATAACTCACATCCCGAGGAAAACATTGATCCAGGAGGCAAATGAATCTAATGAGGACCTCTTTGTTGTTGGATATTGACTTGTTTTGAAAGGTGCCTCTCCATTTCCAGCGTGTGTCTGTCGAATGCTCCGTCTGTAAAGAAAATCCCAAACGCTGCTGAGGAGATATTTTAGGCCATAAACACAGATCTATTGTGGCGCCTGGGCCTTCATAATGTATCACATTAATTGCAGGATGTTATCAGTGCTCTAATCTCCACTCCAGAAACGACCTCTCTAAGCACCAGTTGTTTTGGTTTTATTTCTCAAATAGACGCGGGTGAGATATGCACTGTAAGAAAAATCAGACAATTAGCTTTTCAGTGGCGTCGCAAAGTTGGCCAAAAAGGATTCAAAAGACAGGTCTCTCTGTTCATGCGTTTAGTGGAAAACAGCACATAAGAAGTTACTGTTAAATACTGTAAAACAAGAAAAATATACAAATACAAGAAATGTCCCTCAAAAACACCCTCATAGATGCTTGCACCTTAAAATCTTGTGTACAATCTAAAGCAGTGGTTCTCAATTGGTGGGTAAAAGTGGGTCGCGAGGCTTTCATGAGTCGATGTAAATGACAGTTGCAGAGTTGGTTGGATTATGATTTCAGTTTTTTAGACTTTAGATATTTTGTGGGAAAATACAGTACTTTCCAAATTGTGGCCCCCAAAATATTGATGTGAAATGAGACTGCCACATTGAATTGTTATTGGCTCTTGTAGTAATTGCAAGGCTCAAAATACATTTAAAATTAGATTTAGACCAAATGTAATGGTTTATATTGCTATTTCATAAATTTACTTAGATATACTATTTAATAGGGCTGGGCCATATCATATCAAACAGGGCGACAGTGGCGCAGGTGGTTGAGCGGGTCGTCTCATGATCGGAAGGACAGAAGTTGGAATCCCAGCTCCTGCATGTGCACACTGTCATTGTGCCCTTGGACAAGACACTTCGCCCACTTTGCCTAGGGCTTTGAGTACCTTCTCTAGGTAGAAAACCGTTATATAAAAATAGTAAAATAAAAAATAAAAAAGATTGTACACCGTCATATCGGTATAATTGCTATGTTATTATTATTTATTTATCTGTATGTCTTTGAGTCTGACCCTGGTCATGACTAGTTAAAGTCAGCTGTAGTGCACATGCAAATTATATCGTGTCTACAACGGGATTAGAAATTTACACCGGTGTTCAAAATTATAGGGGTATGACGGTGTACAATCTTTTTTTTTATTTTTTATTGTACTATTTAGCATATTTGACTTTAATACTATAGTATATTGACACAATCTTATGACCAAATTCAATTCTTATTCGGGTCGCAACTTTTTTTCCCCTTTAATTTATATCCATTTCCCCATTTCTTCTATTTATTATGATCAACAATAATAAAATACAGAAAAATTTAGTAAGGAATGCTAGAAACGCTTGGACAATATTAGGGTAGCTATGTAGTCAGTAAGAAAGTCCCTGGATCGATTCGTGGGGCCTCTCTGTGTGTCTGGCAGGGTTTCTCACAGGTGCAGATTGTAGTCCAAATACAGTACATAAGAGAAGATAAGATTTTTTATTTTTTAAGTTTTTTTTATTGATCTCACAATGGAGAAATGTACTTGTCACAACAGCTCTTAGGACAGGATCACAGAGGGGGGAGGGGTGCACAAAGTCAGGAAAAGTGCCATCAGAGAAGAAAAACAACAGGTAATAGTAATAATAGTAATAATAATAAAAATAAAGAATAATTTATTTATAGTACTTGACTTTCATAGCGCTTTACTAATATCCTAGATCTTCACAGTCTGGGATAAATGTACATTTAAGGGTGATTCATAACTAGAGGTGGGATATATTTTGGCTACAAGACAACAAGTCAACAAGCTGAACCATCACCTTATCGTGGTGGAGGCGTTTGAGCACCTGGATGAGCCTAGGGTCTCTGTTGTCCTGGGCATTATGCCCCTGGTAGGGTCTCCCAAGCCAACCAAGTTCTCCTTATAATGAGAGACCATCAAGGCATGTTACGTTGCCAAGAAGTGAAGGGGCGTCGTGAGGCTGTCATCCCATAGACCTGCAGGAGGAGCCATAAGGGACTGGTGCAATGTGACCCGGGCAGAAGTACTGTGACCCGGCAATGGATAAGCAGGAGGAGATGGATGGATGTTTGAAGGTTATACAAATTCACAATATTAAGTATACCTTAAACAAAATGCTGCAAAACCTGTTGCTATAATACACTTGATGTTTAATGTCTCAAAAAAGGTTGCTGTTTATTTGACACAGTGATCTAAATTATTATTATTATTATATATCATTTTCCAGCACATTTTTACATATTTTTGATGGTATGGAAAAATAACGCTTGATTATCTTTATGGAGAAAGTCCCTTAAATATTGAGATATAAATTTGTGTTAATATCACCCACCTCTATTCATAACACTACACCAAAATGTCTGCTTTTACAATATGAAGGACAAAACCTCCACCTGTCAACCTCAGCCCCCGTCCGCGTGGTTGTAGGAGGATGTGATTTTGTGCCATTAGTCAGGAGCCATCTCAGTCAGGAGATTCTTTGTTCTTGACACCGAAAACTTGTGTTCCGTCTCGATCAGGGAGCAAATGTGCCGAGGCCAGACACGCGTCACCGTACATTTGTCTTCGCTCGTCCCGGGACAGAAGCAGCGGCAGTGCCTCGTGCCCAGCCACATCCAGCCTTTTCACACAAACCCCCATTCTAAAACATTCTGTCGCTTTCCATGTAGTTGATTCCTATTTCAAACGGTCATGATTATTTTATTTCGTAACATTAATGGAGGCACATTTGGGCTGTAAAAGGCGGTGGGGGGGACGAGCGGCATTTGCAATTCATATTCCCCCGCATGATTACATTAAGAGTATGTTCTGTCGCGGCTGATTAATGTTTCGTGTTTTCTTTAAAACAGGAGTAAAATATGAAAACCGACAGAAATGAGGCTATTACAAAGAATGATCAATTTTTAATACCGTACTCAGGGAGGAAAAATGAGGCGCTGCTCAGAAATGCACATATCAGTATTGGGCTACATTTTGTAAACTGCGTGCTTTGTTTTAAGGCCTCCGCACAATTAACATGAAAGGCTTTTCCGGGCCAAGCTTTCATGTTTGAAGCTGAATTAGTAATATGACTTACACAGCGAGCAGGTGGACACAATGCACTGGCACATTTACTGTACACCACTCATATTCGGTGGCTTTATGGCATGTCTTTGTTGGGGGGAAAACTACAATAAAGTAATGTTTTCCACGCACAAACAATAAGAGCAATCTTTCTTTCAAATCTCATAATTTACACAAGCGCTCGTAAAGTTTAATGTCCGGTCTTTAATTTGGACTGGCAAATGCAAATGAAAACATAAATAATGGAGAAATACAAGCGTTACACTGGTAGGGCTGCTGTGCTAAGTGCTCCGAGTGCCACAGAGTACAATACACATCACATGACGTCTATAGATGCTCTTTGCCACCATTTTTATAGAAATATCTAACAAATAAACTTCTCTATTCTGCTATTATTTCAATTGACCTAATTCACAACCGTTAAATAAATAAAAACTAATTAAATGACCAATTCTTTTAAGTTGACCTTTATTTATCACTGAGATTCATAATCCATTTTATGAGTCCTGGCTCCAGAAAAGCACCTGAACGTAAACCGCAGGCATGGGATATGGCAACTTCACAGGTGGTAAACACCTGTGGAGATCGATTCTCAGATCAGGAATAAAACCTGGGAATTGTTTGGCTTTTGGCCGAATGAAATTTTGAAGTGGTGATTTCTTGATGTAGTGACAGGGAACATGAAGAACTGTGAGTGGAAGAAGAGCAAGCAGAGGATCAAGGCCTCAGAGAAACTGAAAAAAAAGAAACAAATTTTACATGTTTACCAGACCAACAATGACCACATTCAGGGCCGGCCCAGGCTTTAGGAAGACAAAGCAGCTGCTTAGGGACCCCAAAAGTTCCTACATTTTAATTTATAATAATGACCAAAATGATGAAAACTGCATTGCAATGCTCACCAATAGGAAATGAATGAAATGTCTGTTTATTTAGCCCAGTCAAGGAAACTTGTGATGCGTATTATTTTAAAATCGTTTATTTGTGTTCTATTTGCACTATTTGTTGAAAAAGTTTGAAAATATTATATTATTAAAGAAATTTTTTCTAAAATATTAAAGAAAAAAGCACAGGCTCATGCACCAAGAGCACAATGATTAGTTGAGTCTGATTAGCGCAAGTGCCATGTGGGCCCCTGGGTCAAATTATGCTTCGGGCCCCACAAAGGTCCCTAAGTGTTAAGTCTAATTTGACTGACCATATTTTGTTTAGAATGTCAAGTTTAGTGCATTATTTTAAACCTGGATGACTCAAAAGGTTACATCTAATGCCAAATAAAGATGCACCATTGTATAGGCAGAATATACTTCAATATAATCAATATTAAGACTTCAAATACAGCATACAGTCACTTTACACCGAGACCTGTGCCATGTAATATCACGGTGCTACATGTAGTGGATGTTTAACCTTGGGCAAATGTAGCCAAAAGCCGTTTGAATTCTTGATCAATGTTAATAGCAAATGTATATATGTATGTTCATAGGAATAAAACGCAATACTCCAATTCCACTATGGGCCATTTAGCCTGACCAGGGTGAGTGTGAATTAAACCAGAGGCCTTTATGTGTGACCCCGCAGCACAAGAGGCGACACCCATAACTTACAGAGACAGCCCAGCTATTAGCCACCAACGCCACCTTTACATAATATCAGTATGTGGAATAATCAGGATACAGGCCGCATGCAAAGATTACATGGTGAACTCAGTGTGAACATGAGGGTGGGGGGGAGTTGAACGAGCACACGAGATTTAAGTTGCTTATAGTAAAGGTGATTCTGGATGTTTTGTGATTTAATATCCTTGTCCTTGTGTTTGTATGGAATATGTGAACAATAGCGGTTTTATGCTGGAAATATTTTTGATATGGTGAAATGTACAAATGCAACCAAATACTGTATATGTTAACACAGTGAGTGCCAAAAACGTAATATTGCGTATTTGCGGGGGGAGGGGAGCTAAACATTCTCCACACCTTTGGGAGCTCTGTGATGAACGGAACTGGCATAAATGACGATCAAAAACTTGGTACACTGTCATGAAATAAATCTTCATATGGATGACTTTCCTCTGGTGTTCATTCTACAGCAGTAGAAATGTGGTTGTTTTGTACCTAACATCACAACAGGACGGTCTAAGGATGAGGGATACTCTGGGCTTGTGCATATTACATTTGTGGGACAATACGTCTGTTTGTCACATTTCTTTGATCTGTTTTTTTATGTCTACTTTCTACTTTTTAAAACCTTTACTTGCATTGGCGTAATGCTTGGCCAGTAGAAGTAGTATTTGTACTTACTCTAGTAGTGAAATTGAATACTCCATTGGTCCCAATTGTTTGCAAATCTCATTTTAAAGTGATTATCAGTGAATAAGTATTATACTGAACGTGATGTGTCCCTTTGCTGTCTTGTTCTCAGCTCTGGTCTGCTGTTACCACATTTTCATCAAATTCCTGTCCCTTGGCTCCACTCTGTGCAACCATTAAAATCTGCTAATGCTTTGCTAACTTTTATCATATGAAATCAATTGGTCGTTTGTGTGTGAAAGAGAGCCTGCTTTTCCACAACAAATTGCATCCAGATGTTTCGTCCAAACGGGAGAACAAATCCAAATGTCTGTAAATCCACAGTGATAATGCTGAAGAGGGACTTCCAGTCCAAGTGTGAGAGCATGGACCTCACGCTAACACAGGAAGCTAAAACAAACCATTATCAGGAAGCAATGTGCGAGAGACGCACATGTGAGCAGCACAAGCATCACGCATCTCAGATTTTTCAGTAAAACAAAGGACCAAACAGATCAGAGGATACATTAACTGAAAATTCTCTGTCAATGACTGAATATTTTGAAGGCTGTCCTTCATTTTGGAGGATTGAAAATCAAGCCATCGTCATCTTAGGGGAGTTTTACACAATTTTCTGAATGGCGTTCATCTTGTCTTTTAATTACTTTACTGTTTTAAGTTTCTTCTATATCAGACAATAAGGTAAGCAATGTGTTGTTCAATTACCTTAACATGTTTCGAAAGCCGTACTGCTTCCTTCTTCAGAAGTGTCACATGATGTAGGATGTGACGTCTTATATCCGCTGTTGGCCTGACGCGACCTGACAGGTCTGTTAGATCTGTCAGGTCTGTCAGGCCCGTAGTGCCCTCAATGAACAGAGATGAAGGAGCTTTCCAACTCTCCCGCACATGGGATACAATCCTTCAAGTACCACCAACCACCAGCGGAGGGCACTACGGGCCTGACAGAGCTGACAGAGCTGACAGACCTGTCA
>OMNZ01035076.1:6754-19670 GCA_900303255.1 Lesueurigobius sanzi | reverse complement strand
AGTTTAATGGCACAGTAACTTTAGTGTATGTAAACTTATGACTTTCAAGAAAATAATAAAAAAAAATTGTCTAAAAAAATTATCTCTGTCATTATTCTGGCATTTAGCAAATAGAAATAATTTTGGTTATCCTGGTTGACCTGAAACAGGAAACGTTTATTTTGATTTCATGTCAAACAATGACAAAAAAAATGTGTATGTGTCTTTTTATACAGTGTATGTAAACTTCTGGTTTCAACTGTATATGTTTGCGTTGAAATAGGGCTGTCACTAATGATTATTTACGTAATGGATTAATTGGCTGATTATATTTACGATTAATTGATTAATTGGTTGGTGGCAAAAGGTGCATGGAATCATTTTAAAAACCTTTTTGCCACATGAAGCCAAAGTGACGCCGTTTGAGGATAGAGTAAACTTAAGGTAATGTCTGTAAGATGCTCATTTGAAAGCTAAGAATCTCTGAAAGTCAGTCTGGGATTGTGAAAGTGAGAGAACGAGAGAGTCCTCATTCTGCTCTGATTATGGTTTATCTCATATATTTCACAATCGGAGCTAAAATATTTGCAAAGAAAACTTCTATAACCAATGCCTTTAGACACAACATAGTTTTTTCACAAAAATTACAAAATTTTGATGTAATTCTGAGTCTAAATCCAATTAACGATGAATCGATTACTAAAATAGTTGACTGTCAATAATTGATTAGTTGTTTGTTTCAGCCCTAGAGGTATCTGTTTTCTGTTTGCTTTGAAATCTGATGAAGCAAGGTTTCATCAAAATGGCAGGTTTCAAATGAAAAAATGAGTTTTGAACAAATGCTCAGTTACTAGGTCGGACATGGCTGTGGTTCCCAAATTTTTCAGGCCACAACATTCAAAATGACCATACAATTCCAACAATCTGGAAACCACCACTGTATAAACACAAATGTTTTTGTTTATTTTGTTATTTCAAATCAATTATCCAAAATTATGCTGTTTCAATCATTTTAAGCCATATCTTAACACTAGTCATATTGGAGAACCTAAGCGCTGTCTTGGTAGACTTTCCCAGCCTGCAGTGGCCAAAAATGTATCAACAGTAGATTATGGTGGTAAACCTCTATCAGATAAAGAAAAGACATGCCACCACTATCTTTTCTTTGTTTTTACTCATGCAAAGATTAAAAAAAAAAAAGAAGAAAGTCAGTCATTATTTAAATTATTTTATTTTCTTGAATGCCCTACCAGTTCCCTAAATATATATTAGTATCTTATTTTCACATTTGCTTGTTGGCGCGTGTTGTGTGTAAATGTCTTATCTTTATCTGAATCCGTTTAGTCTACGTACTCGTGTTTGTAGCTTGTAACACTGTAACCTATGAGTGAGAATAGCACCCTTGGCTGGTGGAGCGGCTATGCCAGTTGTTTGTAATCCTGCACTTTGCGTCACACATACCTCCCGCTTGATCCCTAAGGACACATGCCACAGAGCAGAAAGTTCAGTATGATCAGGAATGCTCATTTTCATCATATATACTGTATCTAGCAGTAAAAATGCACCAGAAACTTTCTGACATAAACATTGTTATGAATTAATGAAAAAGAGGATTAATAGTTCTTTGCAGCTGATTGGTTGAAGGAATGACAGGGTGGAGTATATAATGTGACATTTGAAGGGGGGTAGTATAAATAGGAATTGTGCTACATTTTCCTGGGCGTGGAAGTGGGATGACTGGGACCACAACACACTCTGCTATAGAGGGTAGAACTTAAAGATAAACTCAACAAAAATATGCTATGCATGTTTGAGTAGACTATGACGATATATCTTTTTTTCTTGTATGCAGACATTTGAAGACTTGTGGTCAAACCACAGCAAGATGGAGGTGAATGACTCAAGGTAAGAATTTTTACCTTTAAACGATTTTCTATGGTTTGCAGTATTGTTTCCAAAGAACAGTATGTTTTGGGTCAAAGAAAAGAGCATTTACTCCCGAACTAGTAGTTTAAAGTTGACATCTTCTCCTTACACACATTTTCTTTGTTGAAAAAGACTTGGCTAACCATAATAAAGTATAATGTTCTAAGCACCATAATTGTTATATGTATAGAAAAAGTTATTGTATTTGTCTTCCTTGCATGCACCGTGCCACAACATGGCTCCCTCTATTCTTATAGTAGCTATGTTTTCACATTATTAGTATCACAACTGGATATTTGTTTCCAGTGTCTTCCCAGTGGCGAGTATAAGCTCTATGGCACACTCTGCTGGTCTGCTGGAGATTGCAGTTCGCCTATACCTAAACCAGAACAAAGAGCTGTGTCCTCATCTTTGGGTCCCCATCCTGAAGCCTTTACGCCCCTGCATTCGACCTCAGGTTTCCCCCGAAGCTTTCAACCAATCACTTCTGTCCTTCTGGGATGAGTTTGACGATGATGATTTCAATGCAATTCCACTCAAGAACAAGCGTGTAATGTTTGCAGACACCAAGGGATTGTCTTTGACCGATGTCCGGATGTTCTCTGATAGAGATGAGCAGTCAGACCTAGCCTTACTACCTTCTTTTCAAGGATTAAGTCTGACCGAGGACAGCTACAGTTGCACCGTCAGCACCTGTTGTCCTGGGACGCAACTCAAATTGGGGTTTCCTCAGCCCTCAGCAGACTTCCACGTATTTCGTGCCAAACTTGAGAAAAGTTTTGTCATCCTGGAGGACTGCAGCCTCACTGACCAGGCTTTGCACGGGACCCTCAGAGTCAAAAACGTCTGCTTTCAGAAGGACGTGCATGTGCGCATCACCTTTGACTCCTGGTACAGTTTTAAGGATGTCCCATGCACATATGTGCCTAAACGTTTTGGTGGACCTCAGACAGACATCTTTGAGTTTGATGTAGTCATTCCCAAAGTACTTGATGCAAAAAGAAAGATAGAGTTTTGTTTAAAATATCTACCAAGAGGGCATAGTGAGCCTTTTTGGGACAATAATGATGGACAGAATTACAGCATTCTAGTGTGTGTGAATTCACATCTTTGTCGGGGGATGCATCCAAATGAATTGGCATGAATTTGTTCTTTATAATAATATTTATACCATTCTGTAGGCCTACATTGTTGTATAATAAACCATGGCCCCTGTTTTGTCTCTGGTCACTGATAAACCTATTGGGCTTGTTTGCTGGACTGTCTCAAGGAGAGGTGTTTCACTCTGACCTTACGGTTAGGGCAGGATTATATCATGTGAGTCTAATCATAGTCCAATTCTCACATGGGGACAAGTGTCAAAAGTCCTAAACAATTGCAATAAAAACACTTTTTGCAAACACAAGAATAAATAGGAAAACCACTAAACAAGGGTATCCAAACTATGGGCTGAGAGCATATGAATGGAAATGGCAAATTATTGTGGTTGGATTGAGTTTATCCAACGGGAGCTGATGCGCTGTTTTAGTATTCTGTACTAGTGTATCAACGGCCCACACTAATGTTGCACACTTTGCAGCTTGGGTCCTTCTTGGCATTGGCTGTGGTCAGACTCATGAGCTGGTGGCCGCTGATCTGCTCCACTGTGCCCTGGTCTAAATGGACAGGCTCTGTGTAAAGCACCTCCAAGATGACATCACTGGCATGGCAGAACAGCGGCTCCTCGCCAGGCCTCTGGGGCGCAGTGTACGTCAAGAACGGGTTGGAGGCCAAGTCCAACCTGGGGAGCCGGGTTTGACAAAAGCTATCCCCTTGTGAGCCAACAGGGGCAAGCACAAGCACGACGTAGTGGTAGGCTGTGTACATACAGTAAAAGTCCGCAAAATATAGACCTATGTTGTGGTTGAACAACTGTCCCGCAGGGATCTGGAAACGCAGAGGCCCATAAGGAGAGTCTTTAGGGGGGAGGCCTGTGTCGAACTCGGTGTTGCAGCTGAAGAAGACCCCCTGCAACTTGCCATTGACTGGAGATCCATGGCTTCCACTATGGTCTTTGAGCGCAGGATGCATCCATCCACCACACTGATTTCTGAAAAGATCACAGTATCCATACATTTGCATCAGGAATATAGCAATTCATATAAACTAAGGAGAGTGGGCGTTGTCAGTTGGATGAAAAAAAATATCAGGGAATCTATAAATGCTATGTAATAAATCTGAAATCATGATCAGTGGCCTCTCTTTCCCTCCTTTGAGAACTTAACTCTCTCCTTTGTTATTTGCTCCTCCCCTCAGATCAGACTCCTCCCCTCAGATCACCTTCAATTCATCTTCGACCTCACCCTCTCTTTCATACCCCACATCTGACATGGCACCCATTTTGATTCATTCCCATGGCACCTGAAGCTTTTTCCACTTATACATTTACTCACAGTGGAAAGAGTACTCAAATGTTTTTGTCATTTAAAAGTACTGTGTGATAAAACTACACGTAGAATTAAAGTCACAAAGTCAAAAAGTGAGTAACCGTAACAGAGTACTTCTCAACTCTGCTCATAATCACACTGTGTTGTCTCTCCTATCTCTTATAGTATGCTTTGTTTGTGTGTTCTGCAATGTAAAGCATCTTCGAGTCTTTTTAAATACAGTATATCCCAGTCGTATGCATATTTATTAGTAGTATTATTAGAATGCTGACCTGAAATGGTTGAAATAGTCTAGGTTCTGATTGCGGTAAAACACTGAGAACTTGAGTAGTCTCCCAGCAGATCCCTTCCCCTTGTCCATAAGCTGCTGCAGGTGCTCAATGGCGTAGTCTGCAAAAAATAAGCAGAGAATCATCCATTTCCCAACCACTTGGTGTACTACATATCACAACATTGTCCTGCTTTGTTGTTTTTAATATGGCTTACCTCCAGTGCAGAAGTCGACCACCTGACTCCATTCGGAGACCAGATAATCCCCATCTGGTTGTCGGACCGCAGTCTGCACGGCAACACAGTAGTCAGTGCGGGGGCTGAGGAACCAGTGCCCCCTGACTGCCATGGGGAGAGGGACAGCTTTGGCCACGAGCTTAGTTGGAACATCCTGGAAGCGATGCAAGCATATTATGCAATTAAGATCAAGATTCAAACATTAATTTAAGGGTTAGCTGTTCTCATATAGGCGAAGAAGTGAAGCTTACTATAAAAATACTCCCGAAATACTAACAAGGGAACGTTACGCACACTTTCACTGAGGTGACTGAGTGAGAGCTCTTGGTTATGCTTAAGTGGCACATCCCTAAATTCTTTGAGGCTTAATGTGAATAGAGAATTGTACAGTAAAATGTTGACATTTAACTTTGTACTTAAAACTATTTACTTTAGTGATAAAAAAGTAAAATTGAAGTACAGTATCTCAAGGATGGGAGCTCAAGTGGCCAGAACCTTTTACGCTCTCCCAACATGTTCCCTGGGTATCAAGAAGCCAATGCAAAACTTAGCATCTTAGCATAATAGGGCACACACTCCTTACTTTTTAAAGATATATTATCTTTTGTTAATATATTCATAGAAGTTATTACAAAAATAACTGGTTCAGCTTTGGGACCCAGCCTCAACACAAAAAGACGAGTCACAACCTAAATAAATGTATTCATCATTATTACAAATTCTTAGTCTGCGATACCTTCATTGACAATGGCAATAAATTATGTTCTGATTCTAAATGTATATACTGTATTTCTTTCAACTTTATAATAAATGCTGTTAACTTGTTTGATCAATACATCTGATCTGACCATCAAAAACTATGTAGCTGCAGTGAATGTTTGGACAAGCTCGCAACCAACTTTTGGCTCCTGAACCACCAGTTGAGAACCACAGCTCAGGATAATTTTGTGCACTCATAAAGGATACACACACCCATTCAAATCAGTGGCTTTGTTTTGCCCGCTGTCTTTCAGGAGCATGATGGTTAATTATGTAAAGCTCAAAGGCCCATAACCATGGCAACTTTGCTGATGTATTTGTTTGTGGCCTTTAGAGAGAGAGCATATCCTGTATGAGTACTGTAGGAGAACAGCCGCCTCAGCGATGACATGGTTCCCTAAATTAACCTTATTTGATTTGACAGCAATGAAACACTAATTATGGTGTTTAGAGGCAGCCAATTGAAAAGATTTGAAAGCGTTTTAAAGATGTAAAATAACACTGCAGGTGCTGGTATAAAAAACAAGCAAAGAATAACTGCTGATTGCATTGAAATTTGCACATTTTACCAGCATTTTGGTAAATAGGGTGTCACAGGTAAAATATTACATTAAAATGACAAATACTGTAATGTGCACGGGTGTCACCATGCATTCAGTGGTTTGTGTATTGGAATATAGATTCTATATACAGTACATAGACAAGATGGATGACGTGTCTTTCCCAAGGACACATTGGTAATACTCGTCTGTTTTGGGATTCAACCCGCTGACCTTTTCGAACCCATGAACAAATATATTCCAACTACTGAGTCAACGTTCCTCTATGCAACCAGATGCAATTCTCTCCAGAGACTTAATGACTGATTTCTGTCACTTGATTAATCTGCTTATAGTATTTAAACTTGTGTGTTGAAACAGAGGCTGTATTGGTCAGATTTTGTCCACTTTGAGTTGAAAACGTGGCCAAGTGAGTCACTGGCCTGAAGCTGTTGACTGGGCTTGTTTTTCAATTCTGGCTTGAACTGAAAGTGACTGAAAGGGCACAACCACCGTTCACTGTAGCACAGCATCCAGCAGCAGCAGAGAGACCCAATAATACCTTTGCATTAACCTCACTAGACCCCGTTGATATGTGATGTCACCATGCCTTCCTCAAGTCGCCTCTTATATTATAATATACAAAATGACTTCCTGCCAAAGTCCTGCCACTCTCTTCAGTGCAATTTCTTTGTTCCTCTCAATTTAAAGCCCCTTCTCCCACTATTCTCTTTGAAGAACAGCATGAGGCATCCAGACCTGACATGCACATTGATATGTGTCTTTCTTATATAAGTTGTGTGTGTTTAACAAGTAGACCTTTATTAGTTTAATTTATAGGTGACAAGTAAAGCAGCTCTTGCTTCGACTTCCTGCTTCCACATCCTCTTTGGGAGTTGTCTTAGACCAGTTTATACATTTATGTATTTTAAATATTGTAAATATTATGTGGTGCTTGTGGCTTTAAATTCATATACTGGTACTTGTTTTTAGAAATCAACCATACGCCTTACGTAAATCCAGCATAAGCCTACATACAGTCCAGGTTTAGTCCTGTTAAAGACCATCTGTTATACCGTCTGTATATTTTTATATGGTACTGTGTATGAGATTGCATACCATTGAAAATGAATGTGTAAAAATGTACCATATCATATTCTCATTGTACTTTTGGGTATTTTTTAGCATTGTAATGTAGTACATCTTAAGCATATCAGACAAGACTGACTTTATGTAAGATGTTTTGATGAAATGACATACCCGATGTTTGAAGCGGTTGGGATCTCGGTTATCTTTCCGACTCAGGTCAATGAAGAAGTGCGTTGCCCTGGCAGTGTCCTCGGGGGTCATGTCCCACATGATGCGGAAGGAATCGCAGGTGACCTCACAGATTTGGATGTTGCATGGTGTACACAGACCGGCCTCCATTTCTATTATCTACCAGAGCGAAAAAAGAGAATGGAAAGTAATTTTGCAAAGCTTGAACACATAGTTGCAATAGTGTTCGACAAATTATGACTGAGTTCAACTCGGACAGAATCCAATTAACCTTTGCAGTTGGATTTGATTAGCACCATTCAATTCTACTTCTTATGCACAAACCTGCTCTTTCTTCTTGTCCTTATCTGACATTGTGCAATATTGCAACACTCTGAACATATTATTACACACATCAGTTCTATACAGTTCATTGGCAATCACAGCAATGTCTCAGTTAACCCCATAAACCCAAGACTAAAGCAGGTCTACTCACGGTTTAGACCTGGTTTAATCCTGGGTTTATGGGGTTAGTGATGGTTTAGTCCTCGTTTAGACCTGGTTTAGTCCTGGGTTTATAGGGTTAGCATCTAATTGGAGAAGCAACAGGATGGTTTGAGGAAACACTAATTAAAACAGCAGTCAGTGCTGGTGCAGCCATGGCTCAGCAGTCTGTGAGGATGCCAGGTCAGCCCTTGCTATAACAATTGCATATTTGTACGCTAAAACACAGACATATCCAACTGTATCCGACTCAGCAAGCATTATGTAAAGGTTAAGGGGTACTTTATTTTGTAGGTAAACTTATCCTCTGCTTCTGACCCATTCCATGAATAGATAAGGAGTACTCATGTGGCTTTCGGGTATAGGCTATACTATCTTCAATTGAGATTTAAGCACATGCCATCTCAGCCAGTGATTTGATGTAGTAAGAATGTTTTGTTTTTTGGCAAATGATGTTCCTAGTAAGGTGTATAACCATGTGGGCACTGTGTTTCATAATCCGCCTACGACAGTCGCCCAGCAACTGTACTCCACTGAACTCACTTTATGCTGTAATTTTTCCAAAAAAGTGGTCACATTAACCAAAACAGTACAGCAGCAATTTAAATACAGTCATTCCTGATAATATTTGCTGAAATAGTAAAAAATATAGGGATCTATTTTTATGCATATGCATCTGGGCTGAAATACTGTACACGGAGGCATCTGAGGCAGGTGACATATGACCATATTCCTTTAGCCTCCTATTAGCAGTTTGATCCAGGCCGGTGCCCACAGCCTTGAAAGGTGAGCTGAAGCCAATCTGTTGGTTAGCCGCAGGTTTGATTTACTGTCAACTCTCAAGAACTCCAGAACATAAAACAGGATGACACAGGGTGATGTTTACCATGGAAAATCAGCTGTTTTACTTCCCAATATATTATATAATATATATATATGTTATATAATATAATATTTTTTCTGGGTGATTTCTTTACTGCATTGAGATGCTATTACTTCTTGTTGTATTATAAGAAGAAAATATTCACCACTTGGGAAATTTTAAGTTTTTTTGGTAAAATAAAAACAATAAAAAACATAGACTTTTGAGTAATCATACTTATAGCTACATATTAGATGTTGTTTGGCAGAAGAGTAGTACAAGCAAAAGATATTCTAAAAAACAAATCTCTGATCATTTTATGTTTACAAATTATTGAATAGCCAATATTTGTGCAATATGTGCCAGTCCCAGGTCCTGACAAATGAATGATGTGTCATACATATAGCAAAGATATCACAAATTACAAGAATTATATCATACAATAAAAATGAATTTGTGACTGGTTGTGTTGGCATGTGAGAGGTTGTGTTTTGTTACTTTTCCAAGCTCTCCTTTTTTTTGTTTCATGCAGTTGCACATCCAGTCTTTGCTTCTTGATCTCATTTTCACCGCACATGGCATCATCGCTTTTATCAAACGTCCCCCTTGCTGCGCTCGCCTGCTAAATGGTAGATAAAAATAGCCTTGTTGCACTTTAACAAGAAACTATTTTCCTATGCAGCTCATTTAGAGGTCTCATTCGCTATCATCTATTGCCTATAAGACGGGTGCTGGGTCACTGGCACTGTCTACTCAGGATGATGGACAGGCTACAGCAGCTCATTAAAGCCTGTGAACTGTGAAATTTGGCGTGGCGCGCGGCCCGTCCTTCCTTGCTGCCCTGGTGCATGGGACAGTGCCGTTGCATCACACACACACACATGCGTCTGTACTGGGCCTATAGTTTTCCAGCTGCTGCTCTAAATTCATGCCGCCTTTTCGACGATGGAAAGTAGGGCAAGAGTCTCACAGGACAAGCATCAAAGCGCCGTATCACCGCATGCTCCACTTTTAAGGATCGAAGACTTGCGAGCACAGTTCAAACCAGGGTTTCTGTATCACCATTCCAGATGCCCCCGTTTATTAATGAGTCAAAGCAGCGGCGCGTGTGAGCGACAGATGCACGTAATCATGCAACTGGGTCTATAACTAATTATTCTGACACGGCACTGCTCATAATTGCGTTCATCCCTAATTTCCCCCATTTGCCCTGCGCGCGTCAGGCTGTGCACAATCTGCGCTGCTGCACGGCACAGCCACAAGAGCGCGCGCACACAGATTGTTATCGCTGTCAGACGATGAAAGGAGCTGCTGCATTTATTCATAGAGTCCCAGTTCAAAGTCATTTACTTCTTCCCAGAGACAGCGTTGCAAGATGCTTCACAACTGGGAGAACAGGGAATGGGTAATGAACTCTCTTATGTAATAAACAATTAGTAGGCCCTATATCAATATTGTTGTTGTAGACTACCACTTAAGTTAAGCAGCAAAAATTACAAAATAAAAGTACATTGTGTTTTTATTTCTTGTCTTGCAAATGATCTGCTTCTGGGGTTTAGGCTACAGCAGATGCTCTTCCAAATACAATCCTTTTATCCAGCTTCAAACTGGCACAAAGGAGACATACTTAAAACAAAAAAAACAAAAATTCAAGTTTATTTGTATAGCACATTCAATGCAACTTTCTCAATGCAAATATTTGCAAATAACTCAATAGATTCAGAGGTTTATAGTTCAATTCCAGCTCCAGCTGTACTTTTATTGTGTCCTCACACTGGCAAGACACTTACCCACTTGTGTCGCTGTGATGTGGGAGTAAGTGATGGATGTTAGCAGTTTGAGAGGCCATGGGCACAGATTGGCAGCCACATTTTTTTCAATCAGCCCCAATGGGGTGCAGAGAGAATGCAATGTCAAGCAAATGTGTAATCTTTAAATTTACAACATCAGGCTTTACAACCTAGCTCATGTTTTATTTTTTTTAATAGCATTTGATTTTATTTTAGCAATTATACTCTAACCATATGACGACACATTTGGCATTATGTATTTTGTGTATCAGCACAACTTCACACACTGTGCCATACAAATTTGACCATCACTGAGCATCCAAAAGAAAATATAAATAAGTACTTACTGGAATGATAGATGAGTAGAGTAAAGATGTTAGGTCTTATACCCCTTTCGTGCCTCCTGACAATACAGATCCCAGAGAAAACTGATTTTTGAGCTGAGCTGAACACTGCCTTATCCTCTCTCCACACTTCTCATTGCTGCCCGGTTGCTTTTCTCTCCCTCTACACACACAAACGCTCCACCACCACCACCACCACCCCTGCTCCTCCTCCCCCTTCCAATCCTGTTTAGCTTTGGGCTCTGTGGATAATGTTTACTTAGCTCGACGCATCTGCACGGGATGTATTAAACCCTAAAAGAGGCTGTGCGGCTGGCCAGGGGAAGTGCATGCAGGGTGAGATAGTCAGTCAACCTCCTCTGCATCACACTTTCTCCAGCCAACCATGACACGCTTGGGTCTGTCCCGAGGCGCCCAATCTGGAAACACACTTTGTAATATAGCCTGCCGCTTTATGAATGAGAAGACACTTAGAAGTTGTCACAATAAATGCTGCGTACAGTAAAAATGTCTGGGTAAACATCTGATTCACAGAGCACTGGCAGGGATTATGGTGTGAGCGATGTCTTGGGAAATTACACACCCACACCAAAATATACATGTGCCAACTGTCATGCCATATGGACTAACTCCGCAGGGCATCCCTCCAGGACTTCCACAAGCAAGGGATGCCATGTAGGTCCTGACTCCCGACCATATAAGCAGATTTGCATTGGCACCAATTTTGAGAGCTGATTTTGTTTTTTTGACATCATGGGGCAGTTTTATTTAGATAGATAGGCAGATTTAAAATAATCTATCTGGCCCCTTGAAGATTAGAGTACTAATCTGGAGCAGTAACAGAAGGGAATAAACAAAACAAAAAGTCCATGAACTCAGGCACTCTCAAAAATCTATATTTGTAAACAGTGTGACAGTGATGTATTGTTGTAATTCAGCTGACAGTGTGTAGTAAAAAGCTTCTGTTATTTGAAGCCCGCCACAGATAAGTAATACCAGGTATGGGCCTGAATCAAATTTATTCATCCATCACCACTGTCTCTCTCTCTCTCAATGCAATGACAGTTTCTCTCTCTGCTTCCATATTTTTTTTGTTTTAGTTCGTGTGTAATGTGATTTTGCTTTTCCCAATGGTGCCTCTCTCATCATTCATGACTCCACACATCTTGCAAAAAGCCCACAGAATCATGGGAGATCCCACACACCCATCATTCAGTCTCTGTGCCAGTTTCAGCTCACAGAAGGACAGCTTCACCTACTTCTGAGAAGCTGAACTCTCTCCTTCCAGTGCCCTCTCCCTCACTGAACTCTGACACTATTGATGCTATAAACAATGCATAGGTATAGGTGTACTGTACATAGGGGTGTGCTCAAAATATTGATAGCGAGATTCGTATTGATATCATTTTAAAAGATACAGTATCGATATCATGGCTCTTAGTATTGTTCGTTCTTCCCCCCAGGTGTTAGACAGCAGCAACACTGGGGAAAACAACACTGGGGAAAAAATCATGGAAAAATGTACAAGATTTTGTATTGTGAACCTTGAGATCAGTTACACTATGTGCGACCAATTATTCTGAACACTTTATGTAGCAAGCATTTAACCAAAATGTACTTTATGTTCTTTATTCTTCAATAAACTAAAGATAATACCCTGAGTTCAGATTTTTAATAAGTGGATATGTTCACAATGAACTAATGAGCATTAGGTCCATGTTTTGTTATTGAATCGTATCGAACAGTGTCCAATTGTATTGAGACGGCTCTGTATCGAGGTACGTATCGTACCGTGACCTGTGTATCGAGGCATGTATTATATCGTCAGGTTCTCAAAGGTACACAGCCCTAACTGTACATGTGAAATGATATAATAATAATAATTATTATTATTATTAAAATTAATTATTAAAATACCTTCAACACTGTAGCCATTTCAGAGTTTATAATGTGACAACATGTGACCACTGTGAGAGCTTTCCCAAACAGATCCAGGTCCTGGGTTCGATTCTCGGGCTGGACA
>OMNZ01035071.1:0-11662 GCA_900303255.1 Lesueurigobius sanzi | reverse complement strand
AAAGAAACAATCATGATAATGTAGATGTGACCCAGAAGTGACCCCGTTGTCATGCCAAACTAAAATGGAGCCTCTGAGGAAAAAAGAGTTTGATGTAAAGATTTGGAGCACGCTGTGACAGAGCGATTGGATTAAAAGAGAAAGACAACAGCAGTTAAATGAGACAAGCTCATGGGTCACATGACACAGACGTGAGTCACCCGACGCGGAGGTCGATGGTCGTAGCGCACAGTAAGAAAACAGCGTTTGTCGCCAAAGCAAAGGTCACACAAACAAACCAAACCTAACGTAAAAGTACCACGAGCAATACAAATGAATAAAAAGATTGTTGCCATCGTTCAGTCTTTTCTGATTATACTATTTTTTTTTTTTTTTTACATCTTCAGAATGAAGTCAGTAAAAGTGGCCAAAGTACTGGGGTAATTTCAGTTGTTTTATGACCTCCCTAGGTAATTCTAATCCAATGTGAATATGGCTTTAGACATCTAGAAGACAAACCAGTTATCTGTTGATAGACATTTGACCCAGGTTGATGCTTTAAAACAGGCTACAATTTCTCTTCCTTAACTTTCACCCACCATGAAATATCAATCAATAAATATTTTTTGTACGTATAAAACATGTCCTTTTCATTTTTCATAGAATGTGCCTTACAACTTAGAATCATTCCCCTTCACCCACCCAATCTCCACAAGTATAAGCGATGTGCACATTGCATCTGCGCATGCGTGGGGTTAATCAAGTAAAAAAAAAATCCCACTACCAAACAAACCACTCAGCTATCAGTACAGATAGCTAACCATGGGGCGTAACGCTTAGAGGCGCTGGTTTAAAGGTTTTAAGCCTTAAGTGACAGGTGCCCTTTCTGCCATGTTCAACTGCTCTAATGAAATTTATAGACTTGAACTTTAGTGAAAAGAAACACCATTTTAAGGCTACGCTACTCCAAGTCCAGCCTATGGATCCACGGTCCAACCAAAGACAACCCTCCCTTTATTCTTCATAATTTCCCGACAGAAAAGAAAGATCCAGACAGACATAAAACATGGAACCAACATTGTAGGTTTCTTGCACACATTTATTTTGTCAATATTGAAACAGGGAACACATAAAGGCTCAGGGGCTGCTCTGTAGCAGTAGACGAGGAATGACAGACATGGGACCAGTCTCACATGAATTGTTTTTGCTCACTGTCACTTTTAATATCATTTAGAATCATAAGGAATCACTGAGCAAATTTTCCAAACAGTGTTGATGTGAAATATAGTGGATAAATTGCCACGAGTCAAATTAGCATTGATTCTTGCGTCGTAGCTAACATGCTATACCCCGTGGTTGTTTTTTCCGAATTTGATATACATATACTCTGGAAGGCTTTAAACAACTTGTAAAAATCATAGTGGGCATGAGTAATTGAGGTTGAAAGACAGAAAATATGAATTCCGCCTAAAAAACACACACATTATAACAGGTCAGCAGCTTGTTTTCATTGTAAAGAAGTTGTAATAATAAACATCAAAAATAGTAACTACAGGCTAATTATTGACTTTTTACCGACTGTTTATCTCTGTAACAATTAGTAATTGAAAAGTTATTGAGGTTTTGATTTAAAATAGTCCAGGCGGAATCCCATTGTAATAAATAAACAATTTGGCACTTTTTGGCCAAAAAATTCAAATTTGTTTACCTAGTAACTAGACGCACCCTAGTGGCCAAAAATATTTTTTGCCTCACGGGTTGGTCTAGGGTCGCACCATAGGAGCTGCTCATCACAGCGCTCCAAGTTTTTTTTTTTTTTTCTTTTTTTTGAATCATTGAGGCGGGCTTAGCAGGCTGCACGACGGTGCAGCCTGCTAAGCCCACAAAAACAAGGAAGATCCTCCATTGCTCTGATTGGTCATAGCGTTGACCTACCACAGCAGAAGCAGTTTGAATGACAACTGTTGGCTCCACCCACTATCTTCAGTTTTCTCAATGGTGCGACCCCAGACTACACAATTCATGCTATAGTCTGGCTTGTGTTATGGCATTTTACATACTATTATATATATTAGTATTACTGTTCTAATAACATGTAACAACGTGACACAAAATACACAAAACTGTCTGGCCATGGGGATCACAGCCACAGCTGTCCCCATGGCACCCTACTGAGAGTGAAAGGGCCTCCTTCCTATCTCCTCACACCTGAGAGACACCATTGACATTCATCAGTGGCCAGCCTGAATTACATTATGTGGGCGCCAGGGTCACTACATGCCTTTGTTTACTACTAGCCTTTTGTCCCTCCCCTCTTTCCCCTCCCCCCGCTCCACAATCAAGGATGAGAGAAACATAATTTCGAACCATTCTATTGGTTTGACAAATAAATAATCTTGAATCTTGAATCTTGATACAGGCCTTCTGTTTGTAACTCTGAGAGAAACCCTTAAATGCTGTCTTCAGTTGGTGTCTCGTCAGAGCATTCTGTCCAGCGCTATGACGAGATTCTCTCCGGGTGCACTCGTAAATTAAACTAATACACTTGGATAATAGACAACCACCGTTTCATCTCCTGATTTATGTGGAGCAGATTTCACCACACTTGCCAGGCTACAAATTTGTAATATTTCAATGAAATTAAAAATTTTGGATCCTATTTATATATTTGGTCATAAAATACAGTTTTTCCAAGAAAAAAAAATACACTTTTTGGTGAACACATTTTTAAAAATAGATTAAAATAAACAAGGATTGTCTCTAAAAGTGGCAAGTCCTCAAAAATGGGGACCCTCAGGCTTAAGAGGTTAAGTCAATACAGTAAAGTATGCTACAAAGACATATCATTATGGTACAATATGTGCTGTCGGTCCTAAATATCCCTGTGTATCTCGGCCTATTGTCGTACACAGTCCTCTTCATAACAGGTGATCCACGGCCACCACAAAAACACTTTAAATCATCAACTTTCCAGCGGTTGAAATGGTCCAAATCATAGCTCTCTTCGTCATCTTTAAACGATGCTTGGTAGCCAAAATATTCACCTTACCCATAACCCACCGCGCAGCCCGAGATGTGCAAATCGCCTATTCTCCCATAAACAGAAAGGATCATTCCCCTTCGCCAACCCCACCTCACACATACACCATAAATACATACATATCATTAGTGTATTTTATAGCAAATGAGGGAAAACCGACCCTGCACTAACATCACATTGATACGCACTGGCACTATTACAGCAGAGTTACAGAAGTTCACAATAAACATCATAAACCGTGTTGATGTTGTTTGAAGATGGCGCACATCAAACAGCAAAGTTTCTGTGAAGTCGCTCAGAGTGGAAATGTCACTCTCACAGCAGGTGGAACAATTCATCAAATTGAAACATTGCACTTGTATCTTGGCTTTGATTCCAGCGGCTCTCAATTGTTCAGCAGTGGGCAGCAATCACTAAGCAATTGATGCCGTTTTTGGGCAGGAACACATCTGGTGGCTGTTAAAGTCTAGCTCTACACAGATTTTTGTGCCAGAAGTACCGAGTGTGTGCTCATGGGAAATTGGATATGTTGTTCCAAGTATCCTGAAGTGTTAATGATGCAGTTAAAGTTTATGGTTTTATATGACTTGTACATTTTTATGATATTTTGTCAAAAGTAAATTTGTTGTTGTTTTCACATATTGAAATGATATGTATAATTTAACAAGCTGGCGTAATAGAGCTTTGGAACGTGTTGTCACGTAATGGGGCGTGGCCAGCAGATTGTGTTGGTGTATGTGGTTGAGGCGCCATGTTACCGGTCCAAACAACAAACTGCTCACTGAAGAACTAAGGGAAGCTAGATGGACAAATAAGATCTGGATAGTTCAGGGCATGTTTTGTAGTTGACTGCCATGTTAGAACGCACCATCTATGAGGCAATGATATTGAAAATGGGCTGTGTTTTCATTGTTTTGTGGTCCTGAAAAATGGTGGCCAAATTCCCATAATGCATTGCACTGTGATGTCAGTTCCAAAACTCTATTGGTAAAATAGTAACGATGGACGAAAAGTTAAGATAGGCATGACAGGCAAATAGGCATGAATCCAAACACAAAGTTTTGTTGTAATGTGCATCGGTACTTTTTTTGAGGTCAAGCACAGAAAATATTATCCAGTCTAACTGAGGTAAAACAAACTTTGTTCAAGTGATTCGTTGTACTGATTAATTGTTTTAGTACCTGGACGCTCACACTGATGCTGAGTTGAAGGGGCTGATTATCCAGGGCAGAGGCTGATTAAAGCTCTTTGTAAGAGTGTAACAGCAGTTACCCTCTCCCTGGCAGAATGGGCACCATCAGGTGGTACATCTTAAGCTTTAATTTGTTTTGTTTATGATGACTGCAGCAAATCAGAGTTCTCTTAATCAGGTCTAATCAGCCACATTAACAGAGAACACATATGTGGGTGTCCGCAGCTAATGAACTCAATCGCTCTTAAGAACAACCTCATAGGCCTTTATTTACTTCCATATTCAGATACAGCCACTTGGCTGAGCGATCAGGATATAAAGTTTACCAATGCAATACTGCAACAAAGCTAGGAATAATCTAACAAATATCCCTCTCTGACAATTATACAAATTATTTTTGATGAAATGTGATTTATACTGTATGGCCTGTTTTATTTATTTTTTTGTTTCTTTGTAGGTGTTTTTCTTTTTGTTTTGTTTTTTATCTCTCAGGCAAATTGGCTTCCCCTATACTATACAATCCTATAGTCTCAACAGTGGCTTTTCTTAGGCTGGAGAAGTTGAATTTAAAACCACTATGCAACCAATTGACATTCTCTAAGGGTGTTCTCACACATGTTGGAGAGAGCGCACTCCTCCCACTGGTCTTTTTTTTTGTTTTGTTTTCCTTGCCGCAAATGGGGGGTATAAGGATGGGGGATAACCTAGGCTTGTTTGTTGACATACATTGTTTGGACATTGCATTTGTTTGTTTCACTGTTTTAATTTCTGTGAAGTCCTATTAAGCAACTGTGTTTGTGATATTGGGTTATACAAAATAAATAAAAATAAAAAAATTGATTGACAATAGTTTCAGCTGTTAGTTCAGATAGAATTCATCAATCGTGTGACAGCATCAGGGAAGCAAGCGTGTGCAGTACATGTACTGTATGCTTCCCTGACTATGTGATGGTAATTTCTCTGTCTCATTGCTAAAAACAGTGAGGCTGAGATGCAGAGAGAAAAACACTTAAATGGAGGGCACAGCAGAGGAATCACTCAGACATTCAGAAGCTGCTCCTGGACCATCTCTTTCACCTGTTCCTAGCAGCTCTTTAGATCATACCATTAGTACCGCTCCAACTCTCGGGTTGAGAGTGAACACACCCTAATTCAAGAAGAAAGTTACAATTTCTTCCGTGCTTGTCTCTTGGACATACCCTCCCCCTGACCTCAGTACTCCTCCACGCGTCAGCAACTTTCACTGAGAACAGGGTTAAGATGTCTGAGGTGGAGCGAGCACAGGGGTCACCAACCAGAAAACTTAATTCTGAGAGTCATTACACGGCTTTAGAGGGCACACAGTTTGTCACCTGATTTTTGCCTTCAAAGTGCTCCTTCAAAAGTATGAGACATAGCAGGCGGGAGGGTGCAATGGTTGATATCAAGATTTTTGGCTATAGTTTCCTCCCTTTACACCTTAGTTATAATGTCAAAACAAAAAAACAAATAGATCAAACTCATCCTTTATAATGTTTATTTTGTAATATTCTGCCAACACTAATGTGGTTTTTCCACGTAGCACACTTCTGCCCCAGCCCAGCCTGATTCTGAACCTCAAAGAAAAGGAAAGAAGTTGCTAAAAAACAAACTACATCTCATGTAAGTTCATGTGCTTACATGAGAGGTCAGCAGTCTGTTCATGTCATGCTAGTATCAGTTAAGCTCGCTTTGACCCAACGCTGAGTAAGGTCCCAAAACTTGTGCCTGGCTCACACGGTTTGATCCGCGTCTGGCATGTGGAAACAAAAGACTAAGCGGGTAGACCAGGCACTGGTCTGGGCCGGAACACCCAGTGGCAAAGGGGTATAAAAGTTCACCCCGTTCCTCCAACACCTCACTGTTAACGTCCACAAAAACATGACAAGGTTGAAACACACTAAGCATACTACGTAACACTATGTAATCGAAATATAGTCATTTTCAATCATGATAATACCAAGTCTGTATTACCCTACCAAGTGTCACCCTACACAGACCTACCAAGTAAGGTAACATCAAGTCTGGAGGTTGATCTTCAGTCCATAGAGAGTAAAGTCCATCTGCTCAAATGTTCTCACTCATTTCTCTCTTGCAACAACATCTCCACATGGTATGTTTTCCATTCAAACACACAGGACTTATGTGTGATTTTGTAATGCCGCTGATGCAGTCAAAGACCACTTCAAACAGTACCCGGTCCCTAACTCTTGCCTGATTCTTACCCTCACCACAGGCTGGATTATATTATTACAGACAGACACTCACATACCAGGGGTTAGCAAGTCACGTACTCCATGTTGCCTGTGGAGGCCCCCTTACATCTGTAATCGGTCAGTGGTGGTCAGAGCTAACGAGCCAATCGCAGCAGCCCCCCAGCTTTTTTTCCCTTCATATAGTGAACGCCATAATTGGTTCTTTTGTGTAACTGAGATGATGTGAGGTTACTGTAGGCAGAGATGCTTTTTGGAGTCAGATTGCAGGTGTTGAGGTTTTATTTTAGATGCATTTTTAAATTTAAATTTTGTCTATGTGTAGTAATAGACGTATATTGACAAAAGGTGAAATATCATACATAGCAGTTATCGCTATATAGTGGGCAGCACGGTGGTGCAGCGGTTGGCGCTCGTGCCTCACAGAAAGATGGTTCTGGCTTTGATTCCCTTTTTCTTTGCATGTTCTCACCGTGTGTGCGTAGGTTTCATTCCGGGTGCTCTGGTTTCCCCTATACCACTACAAACATGTACTATAGGATCCCCTCTGGGACCAGGACTTCCCTGAAAAAGAAATTCATAGTTTGTTTTCACACTGCCACTAGTTAGGTCGACCAAAGAGCGGTGCTTTAAGGCCTGTGTGAATTCAGCTGCACCACTTTAAGACCGGTTTGGAAAGGCTCAAACAGTGGTCTCGGATCTCTCACTCTGCACCGGCCCAGGTGTGGTGCCAAGGCGGCCAACAACGGACCGACATAGTTTTTGGACGAGACCTTTGGATCATGTGTCTGACGAAAAATAATTGGATCAACTTTATCGAGGTACCTGTCTCTCTCTCTCCTCACCACGTCTGCGCAGTGATGGCTCCCTGTGTTAAGGCCATTTCATTCACATACAGCACATTTCTCCTCAGCGGCATCAGCCTCACTGTATTTAGCCACGAGAGAGAGAGAGATAGAAATTACCCCTGTGTAAGCACCCACCTGCGAGCATGTCACCATATTGACAGGGCAGAGATCGATGCTTGTTGTCATAGAGATGAGGCGAATAGCTGATTTTGGACACGTGGCGATGGTGCGGCTTTTTGGTGCGACGCACAGACAGCGAATGTGAACACGACTGAACAAAAGCTGAAGTAAAAGCAGATAAAACTCGATCTCGATCTCGGGTCGACCCAAACTGCTAAGTGTGTGAAAACGGCCTTAATCGCAGTGGGACTTTCCAGGTTAAATAAATATTGATGTGCAACGCAATCAAATAGTAGATTATGCTAGCATGCTAGGGAATGACATGAAGCAATTATATTACATTATTGAAAAAAAAAACTTCATCATGTGTGGTTTTATTAACTTGAGAACAATGTCTATGAAAAAATTTAAATGTTTTTGTTTTCAATTTGCAAAATACATTTGCACGACGCTCCATGATCTTTGGCTTGAATTGGACTTTTACCTGTCCTCTCCTCCACTGACATTACCTTATATGTTTTTGTTGGTCATTTTACACTTTCGTTATGGAGGTCAGGTCACACTCAGATCAGATCCATGCGCTGCGCTCTCAAAGAATAGTATACATTTCATTTCGAGAGGTGGAACCCAGCTGAACTTTACCACTGTTTTCCCCAAAAGACATCTCAAATTGTTCCTTTTCAGCAAATTACGAAAACACAACTGAAATCCTAGTTGGAATAGAAAAAGGTATATGTTTTGAAATTGGTTCAGTCTGCTCACGTCGATATTAAGCCGATGACGATCTTTGGACTAAGAAACGTCCTCCATTTCAACTACAGAGTACAGATGAAGACTGAAGAATCTTTGCCTGCGATGGACAACTCCTGTATGACTGAGAACCTACACAAACGGTATCTGCCCGTAGGTAGACTGTGAGGCCATCAAGCTGCACCATCCCCTCCAACCACCACTCACACAGCATTGTTCTCTCACGGTCTCCCATCCAGGTAACAGGTCCAGCCTTGTTTAGCTTTCAAGATCTTCCAGGATCCGGCGTAGCAAAGGCAGTATAAAAAGTGACAATGAGACACAGGGTTAGAAATAGAAGCCTCCAAATGTACACGTCACACCACAAAATGTACAGACACAGACAGGAGCACACAGACACAGGCCAAATAAGAAAGGCCCAGATGGACACAAGCACAGAACTTACTTACGAATTCTCAGGCATTGTTTCCAGTGTGATGTGGACCCGCTATGTGGCCTGAAAAACCTCACGTAAATCCCCCCGTCACTCTATTTGTTTATGCAGACTGTGTTGGCCTGTAGAAGATGATCTTCCCCTCTCCCTCTGACTCCTTCACTTAACGGCTGCGCAGGTAAGAGCTACCTTGTGGATTCGATGCCTTTTCCACCTTTCCGAGAAAAAGAAATAGCTTTCTTTCATCAGTGTCGACATGCTTTCACCTGCTGGTTTGCTGACGCTTTCCTCTGTGGTGCGTCCGATGTTAGGCCTAGATGAATACTGTAGATGGAAATATACTGTACCTTTTCTGTGATTTTTTGGGGGGGCTTTTATATAATTTCATGTTAAATATAGTAATTTATGCTTTTTCTCCTTTCAAATAAAATGTATAGAATAGCTACTATAGAATTGAACTCTAATGACTGAAAAAAACAAATGGTATTTGTTTTCTTTACTTTGTTGAGTCCACATTGCATTAAGTCAAATTTCCCTGAAGGTATTTGTACACCTGTAATTAGCGTCTACAATGACATTGACACAATACACAATGGAGAACTGGCAGTAGCTTGTTTTCTAGCAGCGGCTTGATTCTAACAGTACAGTTTTTTTTTTTTTTTTTACATAAAGATAATTAAAACCACTGCGATTCCCCCAGGAGTTAGCCCTTCTTGCCCCATTCTTCTCCACGAGCCCCCCAAACAAATGTATAATAAATGAAATAGCTGCAAGCCCCAGAGACTAAACAGACACCAAAGAACAAATCAACAAAGTACCTAATTATGAGGATTTGCATGGCTACCGGTGATCATTAGTCCTGGGATGTAAACGCAACATAGGAAGAACGTTTAAGAAGATGCTGTATTTCCAATCCAAGGCTTTATTCTGATCCTTCAGGGAGAGGACGGTGGCTCCAATACAGCATTAATGAGTTGATTTTTAAAAGAGATGGTGAACAAAAATACTTAACTGAGAATTGTTGGTGTGAAAAACAAAACAACAAGTGGCAGCACACACTTGAAAAAGTATAACTTACAGGGGAAAAAATGGGCAAATAGCACAACTGACAGCGCTCATCAATTTATTGATTCACCAGAGTGACGTTTTGGGCAGGTAGCCCTTCTTCAGACTGGGAGGGGCTACCTACCCTCCATGAAAAACAAAACACAAAGAAAAACCAATCATGGTATTGACTGTACATGCATAGAGGAACAGATATGGCATCATATACTGTATAGGCCATACAAGTCTGCCTAATTAGTATTAATAATACAGGAAAGAAAAATATAAAAAAAAAATATATAGAAGGAGTTGAGTCAAAAGACTAAACTCTCGATTTACCGGTCGATCTACGTTCCTACTCTCACCTATGGTCATGAGATTTGGGTCATGACCGAAAGGACAAGATCCCGGATACAAGCGGCCGAAATGAGTTTGAGAGATAGGGTGAGGAGCTCAGTCACCCGGGAGGAGCTCGGAACAGAGCCGCTACTCCTCCACATCGAAAGGAGCCAGCTGAGGTGGCTCGGGCATCTGTTTGGGATGCCTCCTGGTCATCTCCCTCGAGAGGTGTTCCAGGCACGTCCCACTGGGAGGAGGCCCCGGGGAAGACCGAGGACACGCTGGTAAGACCAGGTCATTCAGCTGGCCTGGGAACACCTTGGGATCCCCCAGGAAGAGCTGGATGAGGTGTGCGTGGATCGGGAAGTCTGGGCATCTCTGCTCGGACTGTTGCCTCCGCGATCCGGCCCGGATAAAGCGGAAGAAAATGGATGGATGGATGGAAAGAAAACTATGTCCTATGACTGAAACAAAGGAAGTTTAGTGTGGGTTTTGAACAAATATTCATCATGAAAGAAACATTGTCATGTTCATAGTTACACCAAACTATATATTTTTTTGCCAAATAATTCTGGTAGCTTTAAGTGAGGTCTATTCTCAATAATAATGAAATCATGAGGTTATTTTTTCCATAATGCAGTTCTGGAGATGGAGGGCAGCACCATATTTTAGTGTAGATTGTTTTGTTGGTAACATTTCTAATCCTTTTAATTCAAAACAACAGAAGTTGAAGGTTGATACTGTGGTGAAATTCAGGCAGACATTTTGCACATTTTTTTGCATTCATATGAGTAATCTAAAAAAGTGTTGTTTTTTTCCCCGGCTTTTTTTCCAATGCTAAGTGCATGCACTCTGAGATTATTCACTCATGTCTGAACTCCAATCCTCCCACTCATATCTCAAAGGTGATGAACAAGGATCCAGTGGGAGTTATCCAAGCCTCAATTATAAAACAGGATTATTTTATTCAAGCAAGAAATGAGGAAAGAAACAATATACAGTATCTTTCTTACACCCCATACACAACCAGACAGACAAAGGTAGCTGAAAGAGAAGAGGTCTTACCTTTGTTTCTCACACCATCATTTTTAATCCTAAACCACAAAAGGCATCCAAAGTTCCTGGCTGTGTGACTTAGGCTACTTTTACAGGAAAACCATCTGAACCAAAAGAGCGGAAGTGGCGTTTCGTTCTCACTTTTAACTCATTTAGACAAGACAAACACAGTATACACGCCAGATGGCTAGGTTTCAATACTATCAAGAGTGCCTGCGTAGAATCTTTCTTCTTCTCTTCTACCTGTTCACTCCTAGCGCACAAAATACAGTAAACAAAACAACCACTGAGCTGGAATACAACATGACAAAGAAGAAAACTGACAATTTCGTTTGGACAGATGAGGAAGTTGAGCAGTTTACTCGACATGTTGATTTATTTCCAGTGCTGTCGCATGCTTGTCACGTCATTTCTATGTCAATCAATCAATCAGTTTTTGTAACGCCCAATATCACAACAAGAGTCATCTCAAACATCAAACAATGAAATGTCAATGAATTGACAATGAAATGTCAGCCTGGGGTTTCCCACATCCTTAGAACCCTCCCCTGCGGCAAGGAAAAACTCAAGAAAACCACGTGGAACAAAACGGAGAAACCTCGAGATGAACCACATTGTGACGAGAAACGC
>OMNZ01035052.1:0-17938 GCA_900303255.1 Lesueurigobius sanzi | reverse complement strand
CAGTATATGATTACACAATAGGAGATGATACCTAGCTTACAAAAACGGACTTGAAGAGGTTTGAGTCGTACTTTGGAGAGCAGTCATGGGTCAGCAGAGTGAACAGGAGAGGGCTCAGCACACAGCCTTGGGGAGCCCCTGTGTTCAGTGTGATGGTTCTGGAGGACCTGCCGCCGACACGTACAGTCTGTGGTCTCCCCGTCAGAAAGTCCAGCAGCCAGTTGCACAGTGATGTGTTGATCCCCAGATGGAGCAGTTTGTGTATTAGCTGCTGCGGGATTATAGTGTTGAATGCTGAGCTAAAGTCTAAAAACAGCATTCTAACGTAGGAGCCTTTGTTTCAAGGTGAGTGAGGGCTGCATGAAGCGCAGTAGAGATGGCATCTTCAGTTGAGCGATTGGACCGGTAAGCAAACTGTTTGTAGCATAGACTGTATTAACAATGGCCATAGACAGACTAATTGCTGTGTGGCTGTGTTTTTGGAACCAGCTCCCTTATTTAGAATAGTAAATAGAGTAAGGAAATGTAGGAGGCCGTAGCACGTATTGAGACAAACACGTGGAATAAAAAATGAAAAGCCTGTGTCCAATGACTTAAAGAGGGGCCAAAAAGTTTCAATGGTAAGTCCATTAGAGCAGCGGATCCCAATCATTTTTGGCAAACGACCCCAAAATTAACATGTGAACGATTTGGGACCCCACTAAAAAGTAAGTTAAGTTTGTGCATCAAAACATAAAAAATAACATGTACTATTGTGTATTTTGTTATTTGACCACAATTTACATACATACAGTGTATGCTGTCATAAACTACCTATTAGAAATCAGTGTTCTGTCTTTGTATTCACCTTTCCGACATTACGTCACAAATCAAACGTTGGTGAAAACACAGCTCTCCACCATAGGAATGCATTGGACTTTGAGTGGTCATCATTTGGTTTGAGAGGCTCTTTATGATGTCAAATTTTGATGAAATGTTGTTTGACTATATGACAACCTGCCTATAGAGGCAAAAGTGCGTTGTGAACAGATAACGGTTTTGTTTTCACCAACACTGGGTCGCGTTGCATTTGTGTGTATGGGGAAATGCCCGAATGTTCGGAAAGGTTAATTTTATCTTGAATTCATCTGGGAACACCCAGGCCAAGGGCTCACGACCCCCACAACCTCTGCATTAGAGCAAGCAACTTCCAATGCCAGCCCCTAGAGCTTCAGGAAGAACTAGCCTTGGCTACAATCAGTGCATTGTCAAAATGCCTGCATGGAACTGGACCAGACTATCTGTCCGACTTACTGATCCCATACATCCCCAGCAGAAGCCTGAGATCTGCAGGATCACACTTACTAGTTGTGCCCAGAGTCAGGGGTAAACTTGGAGAAAGTGCATTCAGCCAGAGAGTACAACTCTGGAACCTGCTGCTGGAACTAAAACTTGCACCATCTATTCCAACGTTTAAAGTCAGACTGAAAACTTTATTATTCAACTATGCGTTGAATTCTTAAAGTTCAATATTTTAAATGTTTTACGGTTGTTTTGTTATATACGGTAATTGTCTTTTAAATTGTGTATCTATGGTCTCTGTGCAGCACATTTGCCTTGTGCATGAAATGTGCTTTACAAATAAAGTTGCCTTGTCTTGCCTAATAACTGCTGAAGGAGTTGATATATGCATCTCGCATAACATGACCATGCTTAAATTGAGGGTCATATGAGCGTGGATTTGTACACAAGATCCAAAATTACACACCTGTGAAGAGCCTTTGGAGGATTATTTTTAATGTGGCCATCAGTCTCTGTCACTTTGTTTACTCCGCTCTTTAATTGCTTCATAATTACACTTGACCAAAGTTTGCTCTGTGGCTGTGTTCATCGAAGCCTTATTCTTACTTTACCTTTGCCAGTCCCCCCCGAGTCCTCGACCTCATATATTGAAGGTCGTGTAATTGTCTCTCCTCTACTCCACTGGCATTTCCTAATGAATCTTCCAATCTCCCCCACACATATGCACACCTACACTCTGGCTCCTCATTGACTATCGGAGCGCCTCGACCTGTACCAGGAACCTTTAATTGTTTTTTTTTACGGATGTTTGACAAGCTGCGACATGATGGATTTGCCTGGTCATTTAATCTGTGACATGGAAAAGGACAGTCTCTGAATATTGAAAGAAGAAGAAAAAACAACAACTGAGGGCCAATGAAGAATCTTAAGATTAGACCCTACAAGAAAAAGATACATTTTGACCCAAACCCTAACCTTACCTCAGGCCCCTTTAGTCCCAGACCACCTCTTATTGATTGAAGTCTATTTAAAGCAAAACAAGAATAAAATGATCGGGGTTAAATGGGGGTTTTTACCAACTCCACAAATGACACCGACTCTCTCCCCACTCCATAAACTCTGCAACGCGATTGAAGAGTTAAATGATCTGAAATATTTGCGAGAAAACGCACCAATACCCTTCGTGTGAAACCTATTACAACGGCCCAATCTCGAGCTGATTTAACATGCGATTTGTTTCAGGCATTTATAACACTGGAATAGATTAATCAGGCAAATTACAGCAACATTGCAATTTAGGGCCAGGCCAAGCTGCAAAATATGTAATGGGTTCAGTGGAGGAACACAGCACAAATTGCTTCTATGTGAGCCATTTTTCAGTTTCCCTTATTATTTTCAAGGGCACTTTGACCACCAAAACATAGAGATGGATCCTCATCAAAGCTCTTGCAAGTCATTATCATTACTAATGCATGTCCAGAAAGTAGTGGAAGTAACTGCTGTATGACTGGCTGTGAGTGAGTGTGTGTTACCGAGAGTATTCCTCCAGAAATAACTTGTTAATTGGTGCAGATGTTGAGGAGTTTTTGCATGTGGGAAAAAACACTTTTGCAACTTTTCTCGAATGCCATTTGCTGCTCGCCAAAAAACATCCTTCTCATATCAAAACCTTGAACGTAATTCATGGCTTATGCACAATCCACAAAACTCTACTCACAGCACACAATACAGTACAATCTGTACTTTGCAGTTTTATATGAAGAACCTTGATGGAACAGCATTTAGTGTAGTGTAGTGTTTTGCCGTGTGCTGGATCGGCTCCGTGTGCAAGATTTGACAACAACTAAGTGTGATCCAAGAGTACAGAGCTTTGTGTGGGTCTTAATCATAGACCATAGAGTTCAAGGGACTGAGGAGGCGTGGCTTCCCCAATAGTGTTCACTGCAGGCCAAAAGAAGCCCATCCACACTATAGCTATTCTATACTTTGGCAAAAATAAAGAAAACTAGCCAAAAGGAAAAAATAGGACAATGTAGCTTGTGTTAAGACAAACGTGGTGAGAGGTGAGAATAAATGACAAGCTTGTGTCCAATAGGGTCCAATGCGTTCACGTCACAGAATTTTATTTTAGTTGAAGCAGGTGCCAGTAAAATCTATGGGAGAAACAGTTTTTGAAATAAATTTCCAAAAAGAAAATGTCCTGTAGTTAATTCACAAACCTGCCATATTATTCTGGCTGAAAGTCCTGTATACTGGCCAACATCACGCACATGTTTTTGAATATTGTCACCACTTTTGGACACCTTTATGAGAAAATAATTAGACGTTAGCTCGCATGTGCAGACAGAGAGGCCATTGAACTTTGTGGCAGTTTTTGTTTCATGTGGATTGGAGAAGGACGTACCAAGAAATGACTTGAGTAATAAAATGACTAGAAATCTGCATTTTGAGAGTTACCATAGTTACAAGCTATATTTTCAGCTGCTCTTCACCTCAATTTTAAACTATAGGCATTTTTCACAGGTCCATCACTTGCCCCGGGCCAGTGCTATCACAGATGTGCGCTACGTGGTTTGAAAAGACTTAAAGATGGGCAAAAAAGAAAATCCATAGGCGCCAGAAACTTCCAGAACCAACTGGGCTCCGTCCCACGTCCTACATAAGATTAAAGCTAATACTGCAGGCAATGCTATAGGTCTATCTTTTCATGGCCTATGGTCCTAATGAAACCAGTGTGTGCAGTTCAGGAAAATGTGTGTAAGAACAATAATGCTTCTTAGAGTGGGATTAGACTGCTGCAGCAACAAAGTCAGGTAAAGAAAAGTACATTTTTAGTTAACATATCAGTTTTGAACGACTTCCATTATTGATTTCCATTGGCTGCTGTAATATTGAGTGAGTGTGAGGAGAATGGCTCGGAGGCGCAGGTAAAAGGAAATCCATGCATGCGGGAGGCAGATAATGAAACTCCATGTGGTCTGATCCCTGAGGCATACAGCAGTCACAGCGCTGCTCCCCTGGCAATACGCACCTCCCCTTTAATTGAAAGCCGGATACTCTCTGCATTTCTGATAGACACTTTTTAAATAAGCCCAGTATTTCTCCGTCTTGCGTTACTTCTTTGACGTGACAGCCTATGACTTTTGTGATGGCTGTTTCTAATCGTGTTATTATAGCCTATAGCTGCAGGACGTAATAAGATGTTTTATTCTTCCTTCAGTGCTACAAATTGTGAAATAAAACACCGGCCAGCCAGCCATCTGATCTGCGCAATTTAGTTGTACATTTATGAGTCCGCTGCTCACAATTGGTACACGTATCAAAGAAGAGCTTCCTTGACTTGGAGCACACGCCACCTCCATTCAAAGACGTGTGCAGGGTAGGTTGTCACAATGTGTGGGGTTGGTTGTCTCCATTGTTTTTAAAGGTGTTTTTGGTGAAATGTGTAACTTATTTGTTTCTTGAGATAAAAATATAGATTAAGTGTCAAGTTATACATCAATGCCTGATGTGTTCCACCCTAATTGTTCCACAAAATATATAATGAGATGTGAATGTAAGAATTCACCCAAAACATGGCCTCTGTGAAAGATAGTGCTGATTCCATGAGGAAACCATCACCAAGTGTCCACTTTATCAACAATGTAGCCTAGCTAACACATGACTTGAGCAAGTTTGCAAAAGATATGTCTCAAATCAAAGCTGCAATCTCTGGCTTTAGGATGAGTGTCGCTAACACTGACACAAACATAACAAAAGCTCTCATTACAAAAACGGCACGGACGTGAAAGTTTGGTAAATGGCATGAACAAATGTAAATCCATCCTTTTCTCTTCTCGAATAATAATAAAGTCTACAAGAAGAAATAACAGCAAGGCTTACTTTAGTTCAAAATCAGTTGAGGTAGAAGTGGAGGTCTTTCTGTGTGAGGTTTTTGTTTGTTTTTGAGGTTTCCCTCATCCACAAAAAAGAGAAGAAAAAAAGAAATGCACAATAAAGCTGGACAAACACTAGAGGATTTTTAGCCAGATTTTCAGTCTTAGGAGGCGTGGCTCAATAAAAACTTTCTCTCATGGCATGATCTGTGGTGGGACTCCTCATGTGTGTGTATGTGTGTCCTCATGTCTGTCCTTAAGTGTGTGTTGTCTTTCCACAGATCTTTAGTCTCAAAAGATTAAAAATCCTCTAGTGTGTGGGCACCTTAAGCTAAATCCTGCCTTAAGCTAAATCCTGCTATAGTCTGGCCGCACCGAGATGGGTCTCTGGACACTGGATTGCGGTCAACCTCTGCTCCGACAGGTTGCCCCAGCGGCATTGAATTATGGATCAAACGTAGAAGATAAATGTCCTACACTGCAGCAAAGAGCTATCTTGAAGTAGTTTTGCACATAAAATAAGACAAAACATCAGATTGCACTAACATTAGATATTAATTCTCAGTTTACTTGAAATAAGACAATTGCACTTATTTTAAGTGCAAAAGGTTCTTGTTCCACTGTCAGGTTTGTTTTACTTGGTATATGTCAAAATGACTCAATACTTAACTCAAATTAAGGTCAAATACTCTTAATTGGAGTAATTTACTTATCAGTTTATATTTTTTGCCGTGTACAGGGACGATAAAGTAGGCCACACTTTGCCACCTACCTTTCCATGAGGTATTTTTTTAGTCCAGCTTAGTATGATTTTGAAAGCATTGGACAGTATTCAGACCTATTTTATTTAAAAACACATGCACGTAGTAACGGTAAAGAAAATAATGACTTTGCTCCACTGTGTACCAGCATGACATTGATGGCACGGTCTTCAAAGTTATGCCCGTTGCTTTGATTTGCTGAAGAATATTTCTTTGATTGCCAAAGCAAGCTCATGAGAATAGATGAATCACTCTTCAGCATCCTGTTTCAAGTACACATGCTCCCCTGTTCATGATGCGGCTTAATAAAGTTGCTCAGTGAGCCTCCTAAAAACACATTTGTTTGTTTGAGGATATGCATGCTTTCTCGTTCTCCTCTGCTTTGAACTCCGCAGTTCTTATGGGCATCGGAGCTGAAAGTCATAAAAGCATCATTTGGCTCATGTTAAGTCATTTATGCCCACCTTTCATCCCACCCCGCTCTCTTTTAATGTGTTTAGATGATGAAGAACTATCTTGGTAACCACTCCTATGCCTTTGATCAAATTAAAATCAGCATGTGGGCTTGCAGCTCTAATACACGACTGTAAAGGACATGGCTCTATCCAGATTCTAATTCAATTAACATTTGGAGATGCCATCTTTTTAATTAGGATTTCAGTGGCATTTATACAGGCTTGTACACAAAGAACTCGGTCTCCCTTCATTTCCTGCCTGTCAACATGACTTCCTGAATGGTTAAGAATTGTATAATCACCACCGTTCAACTTTTAATAAGATGATTAGCACCACAAAAGGTTTTGTTTTCTTTGTGAGATATTCCAAATTGATGATTGGTTGGCTTTCAAGAACAAGTTATAATTTATGGCTAAAATGTGGGATACTGTATGTATACTCCAACCATAATGTGTCAGTAAATTGGATTCTTTACCTTTGTGTACCATCATCGTGCGATTGTGATTCGATGTCTTTGGTATAACTCGACAACAAAGGGACTTCAGGTATGGGAACATTTTATTTTACTCAAATTCTGTTGTCTATTGCATGTCAGTTCAGCTGTAAATTCTACCACATGACAAGAAGATACAGAGAATCAAAGTCCTTTTACTCTCAAAACCTTACAAAAGAAACAACAACTATTAACATAAGTATAGAGCTACATCAAAATATGTCCAGAGTAAGGGAGAAGCAGAGGGAAAGGGGAGAGTTCAGCTTCCTGACAGCCAGATGATAAAGTTGTTATTTAGTCAGATGGACCTAGCACAGATCGAGACTCCATTGTCTTCTCCCTTGGGACAGGACATAAAGGCCTTGTACCTGATTAAAAAGCAGCAAACACATAATCTGGTGAAGTTTTAACCAAAGTGAAATAGCATAGGTTACGGGTCTGATGATGAGAGACCATCAAGGCCGGTTATGTCGCCCAGAGGTGAAGGAGCCTCGTGGGGTTGTCCTCCCGTGGACCCACCGCCTGCAGGAGGAGCCATAAGGGACTAGTGCAATATGATCCCGGCAGCTTGAAGTGCTGCCCCCGCGACCCGGCAATGGATAAGCGGAAGGAGATGGATGGAAACAGCATAAATACCCAATCTATATCCTAATGCAGTGTCTCCCAAACAGTGTGAGAATCATCAGGTGGGTTGGAGAATATTTTCATCTGAATGATATTATAAGTGTCTTCCTTCATGCGTTGAATATCAACTTTGTGTTCAACTAAACAGGCCCAGTTTCACAAGGCCAGTTTCACACAAAGTAAAATGAGGGCAGATCATCATTACAGTATATATCACTTAATATACTTTTCGTGACATTTTTGCTTAGAGGTTTGCCTTGTGATTTTTCTAATGTAAATGATGTGCCATGATCCAAAACAATTGGTATGATTACTGCCTTCTATTAACATAATTAGTTTGTGCGTTTTATTTATTTATACATTTCTTTTATCACCCTCCTATAGGCTACACTTAATGGTATTACATAACTGACCTGGTGACTCACTGGGGAGGAGACTTCATGTTAGCACCGTCTCAAAGTGATGACATATAAATCTTCTTTCTCCGCACTCCACGTCTGCTAAAAATGACTGTCTGCTCCTTCGCATGGCTCAATTGGCGGCATGTGTCTTGTGGGAATATAGTAATCTGGCCCAGTGGCTGAAAACTGTTATCTCTGAGTTAAAACCCCACTGTTTTGCTTGTATAGTGACTGAGCTGGTTACAAAAACCACCCATCTCCTTTGTGTTGTCAGCCGGTGTCATTATTATTCAGGTGCCGTTTCCCCAGGAGGAATCTTCCCAAAGGAGAGATGCCACAGCCCTGTTTTCTCCATATTCTGATCCATTATGCAGTGAATAACACACACTATCTGCCTCTGTTGTCTGGGGCCACTCCTGGTTCTGCCCATGTGTGACAACATGTGGATGCTCAATGGAAATGCTGCTCTTCATTAAAGGGAAGCGGCAGGTTTTGACTAGAGGGGAATACTTTTTTGTCTGTGCTGATACACACTATACACCAGGGTGGTCACACAGGCCAGGATGTACTATCGAAGGAGAATGTTTGCAAATCATGTTCAACATGTCCTTATTCGCTGTCACATAAAAGAAGCTCAGATGTTCATTTGGACAACCCTATAATTTGTTAAATAAATGAATTATAGTATAGTACAATATAAGCACAAAAATGCAATGCAAAATGAGCCATAAAAACAAAAAATGTGAAAAAAAAACAGAAAAAAACATAACTGTATTTTTCCAATAAAAACTTTAAATTCAATTAATTTCAATTCAATCAGCTTTAGTATCGTAGACAAAAATTCTTCAGTCTTCATCTGTACTCATCTGTACTCTGTACTTTATTATCAATTCTATGACATGTAGCTAAAGCATGTGCAGACAGAAAATCTGAATTTTATTGCAAATATTGATCCAGTAGATTCAGTTTTAGTTTGTATCTAGATAAAGTTATGGTTGTGTTCATCTACAAGCAGGATCTGATATCACCAAGTAATTAAGAGTCCAGGGCCAATGTTACAGCCAGCCAATCAGGGGTCAGTTGTGCTAGATAGTGGAGCTGGATATTAAAGCAGAGGGACAGTCTGCTTTGAAAACTTGTCATGACAAAAATTTAGGTTAGGAACAGTGAAATCTTTATGGTTAGGTCTAGGGCTATAGGTTAGGTATATTTTCAGACAAACCAACTCAGATGATCTACCCAAAATTACAGCAGACCGTTCCCTGTTCCTAAACTTCATTTTTGTCATGACATCTGAAGTTTTCACCCCTGATTGACTGGATTTGACATTGGCCCTGGACTTATTTGGTGACATCAGATCGTGTGTATCTATAAGATGTATTCCATCATCCCATGATCTTATACGACACTGATATAGTGAGTAGCTCTTTGCACTAGATGCAGATTTGCAGCCTGCCAGGCCATAATATGAAATAAATTGTTACGCACAGAATGTATTTTGTTTTTTTGAAAGAAGGCCAATCAATATCAGTGCATGAAGAACAACTTCATTATCACACTTTACCTTTAGCTAATGCCCATTTCATCTTTCATGCCTAAATATTGAGTTCAAATATGCTCTTTCATTGGATCCCACCAGCAAAGAACGCACATTTTTTAGCCTATCTCACAATTGTAACACGATTGTGACAGTGGCTCAAATGGTAGAGCAGGTCATCTTATAACTGGAGGGTTCGCGGTTCGAATCCCGCAGGTGCACGCTACCACACCACACACCTTGCCTTCAGTGTCTGCGTACAGAGTGTGAATGGCTGAGTGGTTCATGATGTAAAGCGCTTTGAGCCTAAAGCAGGTCGAAAATCTGGATGCCAACCAGAGATAATTTACAATCTCAATATTCATTAGTACAGCTACACATAAAATAAAACAAACTTCTCTTTTTCTCAAAGTTAAGCCACTACTTTTTCGATTGGTAACTCCCTGACAACCCGAGCAACACATCAGACCCGAGCAGCTCTGACACTCCCTGAAGCTCTCTTTTATTGCCAGTGTTGGGGTGAGTCTTGTCCGCTGCTGCCTGCTCATTTCGTTCAAACTGCAACCTCATTTCACCTCATATCAGGCAATAAAACTTAAATCAAACCACAACATCTGAATACGCTTCCTTCCACTTACAGCGTGCAAACATTCATGGTGCAGATATAGAGCGTACATGCCCCCGAGCCATCAATCCTTTAGTTCTTGTTGAAGTTTTCATGTTTCTCAGAGGAGTGGCGGCGCCTGGTGAATAGTATCTCAATAGGAGACGAGCGGAGAAAGACAAAAGTGTTTAAAAATCTTTTAGGGAACTTTTAGAAATCTGTGTAACTGTGAGTATAAGTGCATTTTTTAACATGAAGAAAGATAATAACCTGGATATAGAAACAAAGTACACATTGATGCAGTTTTACTCACCGTGTCTCCCTCCAGTTAATTACCTAACCAGTCAATATGACCTTTGGCCTTTGTGACTTCACTTAATGCATTTTGGTCAAACTGGAAATTGTAATTATAAATTAAGATCAAATTAAATTAACACAAGGATGAGCTAATTAGTAACGACTCTGACATTCATTCACCTCAATTTCCAAATAAGGATTTTAAAATAATAAATAGGCTATAGTTATTAGTCATCTAGTCACTCTAAAGGAAGCAAATGGGTGTGAATGGTTTCAAAAGGTATTTTTTTCATAAGGTATCCTGTCTTTGATGTCTCTCACTGTAATTACAAAAGAGTGCCCTAAACAAATGAAGGGGAAAGACGGCAGATGAAAACAGATTTTTCATGCAGTGGCCAATTTCCAGATTTCTGTCTAGATGTCAAAGTAGAAAAAAGACCAAACTCAGCCTTTACAATAGTTATTTTATTATGTTTTCTAAACCGCACGTCAGACTTTACTGGGATGTTACTCCACCGTCTCCGTTCTCCGTTTCCCCCACGTATCTATTCACAAATCGACATATCCAGTATCCACCTGGCGTGGATATAAAGCGACCAACAAGACGCTGTAATCCATATACTATATGTGCTTGGATAATATCCTTTCTGAGAAAAGCCACGGAAGATATACACACACTGCGCTGTTAGAAAACTTTAAAGCCTTGTTTCTCCAAACTATGTTTTTGTTTCACTCTTGCAACAAAACCTCCTCTATAGTAGGACACCAAACTTTCCAGTATTGTACTTCAGAACAATATTCCCAAGGTTTGTTCAGAGGGACATTTCAATATTAAATTCCTAGCCTGATGTATTGAGGTTTGAACCCCAAAAATCAAGAATTAGATTTTTTTTACAGATTCATTCACTAATAACTAGCTTATTAAAAAATATCCAAAATATTTGTAACTAACATATCAACAACATCAAATGATACATTTAAACAAGGATCTATCCATTATTGAGATTATGTTGCTGAAAAAATAGACAATTTGGGCCATTTTTTTACGCATAAAACGCCTTATTGTTTTCCCTATTTACCATATCTCACCAAACCAAAAATGGTAACAATAAAGTTAAGCATGAGCTTTTATGACTGGGGTCATTGTAAAACTATAGTTAATCTTGATGCATCCCTACAATGAGAAAAAACTTCTCGGGTGGTCAATCTGATTCCCGCCTTCAGCCTTCAGCCTTCAGCCTTGTGCCACCCCTGACACATGCTCCTGGTTGCCATCTACCATATATTAAAACGATGCAGACACAAAAACAAAAACATAAATGATGTTTGCATACGACCAGCCACATGTCAGATTAGGGACACCGCTTATGACATTTATTATAAAACAGGTAGAACTCCAATTACTCCTGAGCAACAAACCACCCTTTTACTCATTAAATCTGCCTCCGTCGCCCAAGGACAGAGTCAGAAGAAAAGCATTTGCATTTAGATTGTGCCTGTATGCTAAAGCAGAATGAGTTTGCCACAGAAAGAGATAATCCTCATACTTTGTTTTAGTCTTCGTGAGATCTTTGTAGAGCTGTGAAGTCACAGACCTGTCTGATGGAGCACACCATCTTTAAGGTGCACCTCTTTTCAAGGACATGCGAATCGGCTGAAGTAGCTCCCCTCTGGGATAATAGGCATTTTACAATGAAGCTGATGAACATTTAGTTACGGTCGTGGCGAGATAGGTATAGATCAAGAAATACTTGAAGTTGTTGGAAGAACAAATTCAGTCTGACAGAGAAGAGTCACTTTAAAACCACTTTGGTAAGTTCCCATTTTCAGCTCTGACGCCTCAGCATGCAAGTATAAGTAAATGTATGTGTTTGATGAGAGAAGATCAATCAAAGTCAGTTTAGCATGGCACTTTCAATGCATAACATATACAGGCAATGGTTATTATTATTTATATTTTGGGCCAGATTAATCTCTTGGCATATAAACATTCACTTCAAAACAAATAAATTGCCATATCTTCACAATAAGAAGTTTCATTATTGCATTGATTCATAGTTTCTCCATAGAATTACACAGAAAACAGAAACTCCAAACCCCATTTTGTCGAAATGTAACAAAACCTCCACTTTAGAAGCACCTACAGACACCAAACTTTCTAGTCTTGTAATATTTTGAAGGTTTTTTCCTGAAGGATTTTTAAATATTTAGTTCCTTGCCTGATTTATTGAATTTTGAAACCAAAAAACAAGGCGAAATTATGATTTTTACAGAATTATTCACTAATAACTAATGACTAAGATCTAAGATATCCTAAATCCCCTCTGAGCAAATTTTTGTAACTAATATATCAACAAAATACCCCTCCTCAAAGAGCCACCTTATCATGGTGGAGGTGTGAACCTATCGCTCTGTTGTGGGTATTATGCCCCTGGGTCTCCCATGACAAACAGGTCCTAGGAGACGGGTCAGACCAAGAGCGGTTCAGAAGCTCCTTATGATCAGACCCTCAAGGGCCGTTACGTGGCCCAGAGGTGAAGGAGCGTTGTGGGGCCGTCCTCCTGTGGACCCACCACCTGCAGGAGGAGCCATAAGGGACTGGTGCAGTGTGATCCAGGCAGTTTGTCACTGAAATTATCAACCTTATTTTTTTAATATGAAAACATAAAAGGGCAGAAAATTTGCAATACATTTTTGCCTAATATTTTTGTTAGTAATATACAGAAACAGTTCCAAATTGATATCACCCAATTAAAAAATGTTCCTTATTCACCTGCAGTGTCTCGCCTTAAATTGATTTGGGACAACAATACAGTTGAACAAGATACTTACTATATAACAGGGAGCATTTGAAGTGTTCATTTTCAAAAACAGATAAGCGCCATTGACAAAAATAAACTTGAGCTTGTAGCCAACTTTTCTCTTTGTGCTGCAGTGATGTTGACGTCCACATGCATTTTAGTGAATCAAAAATATGAAGTCACTTGTTACTGATGAAATTTATTCAACTTTATTTTTCCTGGTGTCCCTTTTAGAGCACAGTGATAAAAGTCTGAAACTATTTAGCAAAAAAATTCAGAACGGAGATATCTGTTTTTGCAAATGAAATTTTTATTCATCAATCTAAAAACGCTAGCAACTAATAACATGTCTTGCTGAAGGACACATTGGTAATGCATTGGTGACTTCAATTATTCAGCCGTACTTTCAGATAGTGAGTGAACAGCATTACTCCGTGGCCTGCTTTGCTAAACTAAAGGACAACAACTGCACGCAAAGCTGCAATGGCTCTTTATTATTGGTCCATTTCATGTTGTAACAGCCAGCCTGCCTCCATTATTGAATGTATTGATGCCGGTAGCTCCAGCAATCAGGTTGTATGGACCTTGCCATTCATTTTCATTAGTGTCTGGTATTTCTCCAGACTTCATATGACAGAGGGGAGTGCACCATCTGTGAGCAGTGCATGAAAAATAGTACCAACCATTTTGACGGATTCCAACTCTGCTAGACAGCTCATTTTCATTTTGATTTCTGATGTCTGCCGACGCCGATATCAACAAAGCACGGGTTTCTTGTGCAAATCTCGGAATATAAACCATATTGCGTATTACCATATTTGCTCAAATCCAGGGCCCTAAGTGTCACATGCCATTGTCAAAGCTTTATTACGCCGCTATCTGTCTCATTTCATTTTCATAACAGCCATTTTGACGTAGAATAGAAAAGATTTTGAGATATAATAGCCCGGCCGCCTATTCCGGCTCATGCTTGTGTTTCCAGGTCTTTTGAATAGACAGGTTGAATGAAGTGATTGTATCTGACACTAGAAGCTCATTCAGGGGGCCGCAAGACGCAGCAAATGATAGTCTATCACCCCATCATAAGACTCATTATACAAGACCATTTCAGGGCATTTTTATGACCGACATTTCATTTTCTTCACAATGTATTTCTCATAAAAAGTGGGGAATGAAAACGTGACTGATCAGTTCAAGTCTGTTTATGTTAATACTTCTTTTATTCATAGTAAACACATAAAAACGCCCATTGTAATATTTCTGCAGCTTTTTATATAAAGCACAAAGAGGACAGTTACAATGGGGTTCTAGCCTGCTGATTTTGGGCGAGAAGACTAAAAATGTGGCAGGGAAAATTCTGTGGCCCCATGCATGAACCTTGTATACCACATGAATGTTAATCGGACAAAATTGAGAGTAAAAGTAACGCCGTGTCCGTTAATGCAATGTATTGAAGTATTTGAGTATTTGTGGTATATCAGGTTCATGCATGGGGTCACAGAATTGAAAGGGGGCACAACAACAAAAAAAGAAAACCCGATCTAGATCCATTTAAGGTTACTAATTGATACAAATGTATTCATTATTAAAGTAATGAGTAAATAAATAATCTGTTTGTCACTGCTTATTATTTTATTATCTTATTATTTTAAGCATTGTAATTTATGAAATGGCAACTGTGGCAATTATGGCATAATTATTCCATTAAATTCACCCATTCAAAATTACACTGATGTTGTGGGGGCCCCCAGCCATAATTTTGCCTAGGGCCCTATAAAGGCTTGGGCCGGCCCTGGTGCTATATATACATATGCTGGAGAGCAGGGCAGTCAACAGACTTGCTGGGGCCCGGGGCAAGAAGATGTCATATCTTCTCAGGTCTAATTTCCTTTGTTTTGGTGGATTTTACGATGTTTTAAACACATTCTGGCCTGTATATTATGGGTATAAATTCCATAAAATGAGATGGACATATCTTGAGCAGTTAAAATTACTCGAATTAAGAATATTTTGCATTATATTCAGTATTTCTGATTTCTGAAGTAAAAAAAAAAAAGAGAAATCTGTCAATTTCCAATTTAATTCAAGTTAAATGAGATTTATTATCTAATAAAATGTAACTAATCTTAATTTTGGAATGTTTTCCCCCATTCCATGTCCGAAAATACTTATTCCATTGGCAGATTTTATTAAAGATTTTAGACTTTATTTAAATGTAGATTAGTTTGTGAAGTGCAGAGTTAATTCCCCCACACCTCACCTGTGTTTGCAAAAGCAGACTACTAGCAATTTAGAGTTGGCACAAGGGCAACCCTTGAGGCAAAAACCTGTAATACAAATGTCGGCACTATTGGGGGCCCCCTGGTGGTCTCGGGGCCCTGAGCAGTTGCATCGTCTGCTTATAGTTTGGCCCTGGTCAGCACAAATGAACTATTGTCTAATTATTTTCTCAGAAAGGTGTCCAGGTGGTGACAATATTCAATAACATGTGCATGATGTTGGCCAGTAGAAAGGACCTTCAGTTTTAAGAATAATACAGGTTAGTGAATCCATTCACTATCAAATACTACAACATTTGTCACTTTTCTCTTTCTTTTTTGAACTCCTGACCTTCCGATCATGCAACAACACACTCTACCTTTTCTTCCATAGATTTGTATTGGCACCTTCCCTGCAACTGAAACATAATTCCTGAACGTAACCTATTGTCACATGGACTCCCGAAAAGAAAAATGGTCATGATGATGTGTGTCTGCAGATGTGATTTCAGAATGGGCTGAACAACATAAAGTAGCTGTCAGTCAGATTTTCATATGAATTGGAGCTGTAAATTCCACAAACTTGGTATAGAGACAGCCAGAGTCCTCCCCAGGGACTTGCAAAAGCGGCGCAGCTGTCACACATCCTAAAGATATGGAATATACATACACTGCAGAAAAGATTCATAAGATTCAGGACGGGAACGAGACTGGGAGCCCATTGTGGAGATATGAAGTGCTCTGTCCCCGCTGTATAGAGAAATAGACCCAGGCTGTAATGAAGCTAGTCTAGGAAATATTGAATACATTTATTTATATTGTGAATTAACATAATGGAAATAGTCAAAATGTTCAAGAAGTCGTTTATTTTTGTAGTCCTGTAGGAGACTGCTCTTAAACATACTGGAATTAAATTAAAATATTATGAATATTGTGTCAAAGGGAAATTACAAGCAACATTTCAAAGCTTTCTTATGTTCAAAATATGGTTTTAATTCTATCATTTATACAAACCCTAGTCTATTTGCGCCATGTCTCCTATCAGTTCATGAACACAGCTGATAGCCATGGTAACAAGACAGCCACTGCCATGATAATGAAAACATCTATCTAAAAGTTCAAAATGACATAGTTAAACCAAATTGCCTTTTGGTCAGCATGACTTCCACACACGGACAGTTTCAGACATTTGCATGCCATCGCTCAGTTGCCAGAAGAATTTTTATATTGCACTGGGGTTAGATGTAACCAACTGAGGTTGCTAATGCTAATGACTCATTAGCATTTCCGAGAAAACACTTACTAATAGCTATTTTATTCTTGCAAGACTTCACTGTGTTTTGTGCAGCACACCCTGTGGTTGGACTAATCCTTGTTGCCTCTCTCTGGCAGTAAAATGTATGAATGGTCGGATCACTGAGCAGTTAGTGGGAGTTCAGTTCAGTATTGTTTACATTAAAGATTTTATCCAATATGGCGGCGGATGGCGTTTGTATCGACAAACAATAGAAGCACTACATTAGACCCATGTCATAGTAACTTCTTTGACCTTTGGTGCCATTGGGCCTTAAGAAAAAGTATAACTTAGGAGAAACTTAAGAAAAACTTAAACTGATTCACAAAGCGTTCTTAAGAAGACAAAACTGTTCTTAAAGAGAGATGCCCCAAATTCATGAACATGGCTCTAAGAACACTACTCCCCCTCATTATCAGGACATTTACATTTTTATAGGCACATTTGAGATGGAGCGGCGCCTCGTCTGGATGATCAACCAGAGTAGACAAATGTAGACGAGCGCAACAGGGGCGGAGACAAAAGTCTGAAGTCAAGCTGGACATGCTGCACGGCCCGAGAAGTCAGACGGCTGCCTCAGATCACGCAGGGCCTCGTCACATATCACTAATGCATATGCGTTTCATGTTTAAGTTGAATAAAACTCATTTCAAAGTCTCTGTTCTCCCTGCTCTGTTTCCTTTGCTCTTAGCCACATATTGTACATTTATGACCAGACCAAACGCTCCTATTAAGTTTGCAAGATAAAATATTGCCTCTAAATCAAAGTTTGAAATGGAAAGCATCGATCATGATGTTTATTTAAGGGACAGTGGAAAACTTCAATAGTTTCAGTCATATTTAAAGTTGCCGATGTGTCCAGATCTAACATAGACAGCACTGAGGAGAGAGGAGGGGGATCCAGCCGAACCACGAGGACCACGTTTCTGATCACAACAGACTCATGTCCAATCACCTGTGCGTGTGCCGGTGACAGGTGCACGGTTTCCCATCATGCACTGGGCCATGTAGCCTCTGCAGTTGCTCCTGGGGAGATACAGTGGCTGACCCAAACGGCTGCTCTCGTTGGGGTCTCACGAGCTTTCCGTGCCCCAGGTGCGCCTACGTGTCCGTGACATCAGAGCAAGTCTGGAGCAAGTCGGACAGAAATCTAACCATCATGCACCGTGCGTCAAAACTGCGCCCGTCTGACTCATCTCGAACGCGCCTATTGTTTGAGAACTGGCTCGGTGATGAGCTAGGCGACATGATTAAAC
>OMNZ01035048.1:3409-16083 GCA_900303255.1 Lesueurigobius sanzi | reverse complement strand
CAATACCGCGAGATTTGTGTTGGGTCCCGCGGTACCCACTGGGACCCAATCCCAATGCAGACCTCTACCCCAGACAACAGAGCTCCTAGGTTCATTCAGGTGCACAAACTCCTCCACCACAATAAGGAGACGGTTCGAGGGGCGGGAAAAATGTATAACACTGTTAGCCTAGTAACTAGTAACCAAGGAAGATCCTCCATTGCTCTGATTGGTCAGAGCATTGAGCTACCACGGCAGAAGCAGTTTGAATGACAACTGTTGACTCCACCCCCAACCTTCAACTTTCCCAATGGTGCGACCCCAGACTATACAATTCATGTTATAGTCTGGCTTGCCAGGCTATAAAACTGTATCAAAACCAAACAAACTCTTTCTCTGGCCGCAAACATTAAACATGTATTCTTTAAAGCTACACTATGCTACTCTGTATGCCTTTTCTTCATTAGTTGGTGTCTATAGCGAACCCTCCTCCCCTCACCTCCCCTCCCCTCACCTGTCACTCCTCTCCCACACTTCTCACTCCACCTCCACACATTGCCCTGAAGGTGCTTTCAAGATGCAAAGGGAAAACAAATATCTTGTGTGCAACACACACTTACCAGCAGGAAAACATTATATATTTTGCAAAGTAAACATTGATACTTATTAGTGCTGTCAAACGATTAAAAATATTTAATCGTGATTAATCTCATGAATGTCATAGTTGACTCGCCATTAATCACAAATGAATCAGATTTTTATCTATTGTAAATGTCCCTTGAATTATCATTTTACTATAATCAACATGAAAAAGTGGAGGCTTTGTGCAAATGTTTTTGATTGAAAGCAATGTGTAGTGTTATATTTCCCACTAACATTCATCCAGCTTTTACTGTAACCACTTATTCCGCCAATATATGCTTCTGTGAACATAAAAGGCTATAAACCTGACCTTTTATGTACCATCTGTGTTTATTCTCCATATATTAGCATTCTTGATTTAAAGAAACAACTATGTTATCCTAAATGTTAGATAGATTCGCTCATTTTTGGCACAAAATGCTACTCCATACACAGAAAACAAGATGGCCGCTGACCAGTGACACATTTTCAGGATGAAAAAGTCAAGTGTCAGGCAAAGTTTTTATTTAGTACCGTTTTGAATACCTGGGTGATTATGTAAAGTGCAGAGTCAGCAGTTTTGGAAAAGGGTAACTTGGCACTTTTTGACACAAATTTTCAACGCGACGTTACATCGCCCCCCGTTGGCCTAGAAGGAAATGGTTGGACTCCTTCCCAACGCAAAAAGTCTCTACGACATTTACTTACGGAGATATACGCTAAAGTGTTCGGCGACGAAGGGGACGTTAATCGCGGGATAAAGTAAATGACGCTAAAATTGGTTCGAGTTAACACGATAATAGCGCAATATTTTTGACAGCACTAATCCTTATATTTATTTACTAAATTACAACTTCTAGCACATCTGTGTTTTGTGGTCATTTAGAGCGTATTTGTACGATTTACCACGACATTTATAGTGTTGAGGTTTTATATCCCACGTCCTTTGAATGCACTTTGGAAATCTATCTGTGATTTATAGCTAGAGAGGTAAACAAGACATGACAGCCCACTGTAGTGGACACTGGACTATTAAACCAACAGACATCAACCTTCATGAGGATTTTAACTGCATTTTTTTTCCTTTTCACTACCTTTTGAAACTTTTGTAATGTTAAACCATGTGTTGGCTCGCTGGCCGTTACTCGCTACTTCTTGCATTGCTCCAGAACATTGATTTTGCGATGGCTGCACATGTTTGTTTGATCCTATGAGGCTGCTGTACCGTGTGTCCTGAGACAGTGGTCACATTTTGCACATGATGTTTTTTTTTCTGGGATTTTATTGAAATGAAAAGATGTTTATCGCAGTGTTTATGACCTTGTTTTCTTTTTAATGAAACATAAACTGCTAAACCGATGAGAGTGGCCTTCTCTGCTGCAAAATGGGACATAATTATGATTTGGATTTAAATTCGTTATCCCCCAGCGTTTTAATGCCATTAACCTGCAGATTTAATTGGTGACTTTCAATTATTTTGAGAGGATCTCTGGAGGTTGTAAAAATGTGTTTGGCGATAAACAAAATGACACGGCTTCACTAGATAAATTTTTATTGCTGATAGAGTTTTTGTTTACGGGTGATGGTGTTCTAGTGGGATATGCTCCCCGTGAGAAGCCCAATCCAAATGAAGACGGCTCGACAAAGCTATATTTAGGCTCATGTTTGACTCTTTGTTCTTGACACATAACGTCTCCAGTGTATTCAGGATTTTATCATTTTATCTTAAATACTAGATTGGGTACCCCAGCGTTAAGTAAAAGTGGATACATTGGGGGAGAAGTGGCAGTTCATCTCCCAGCTCCTACATGTGCAGTGTCTTGTTGTGTCCTTAGGCGAGACACTTCACTAACTCTGCCTTTGTATGAATGTAGTGTGTCAGCAGTGTTGGGTAGCATGACTTAACCTCTTAAGCCCTATAGTCCCCAATAATGGATCTGCGCTTTCAGATACAGTTACTGACGTACGTGTTTTACGCAGCAAAATATTCCAAAGTTGTAAATTAGTGACATCTGATGTGGAATTATCCATTTCTGTTGTTATTTTCTACACCACAGGGAGGAAAAAGACCTTTTTGCGGGAAAATGTGTGTGTTTTTTTTATTAGAACAACCCATTCCAACCTCATTCATGTCAAACAACATCATTTATTATTATTTCACTTCCACCATCATCCCTACGCTCTACCAAATGTGTGGACACCAAGATTAGCCATGCACACCTATGAAGTAGATAAATGATTATTGGAGAAAAAGGCCTCAGGCTAAGAGGTTAAAACAGGGTTTCCGCGGGTCATTAAAAAGCATCATTAAGCAGTCATTAAATTAATTATGTCAAAAATAAGTCCTTAAATGTCATTCAAAAGCATTAAATATAATTCAAACTTGCCTTAAATCAAAAGTTCTTGGAAAATCATGACATTGCTAAACTAATTTTTACAGCATAAATAACAAAAATACAAAAATTAGAGTCTAGACTGGCGTTTTGGCAAAAATCAAACTGTGTTTCTGGTCAAAAGTTGTCCTTTGTATCAAATATTCTATTGAATATGGGAATTAACATTAAATATGTGCTGATTTGTGGCATTCGTAGCATTAAAAATGTAGTATTTGGGCATTACAATGGCATTAAAAAGTATTAAATTTGAGTTTCCGCTACCTGTATAAACCCTGTAAAAGTAACTTGTTACATTTATTGCGCTACTTAATTACGAAAAGTAACTAATAATAAACATATACAGTTGGGCTCATAAGTTTACATACCCTTTTAATCTTTTGGCCATTTTTCATAGAATATGAATGATACAAATCTTTTTTTCCACTCATGGTTAGTGGTTGTGTGAAGCCATTTATTGTCAAAGAACTGAGTTTACTCTTTTGAAATCATAATGAAACGGAAACTACTCAAATGTCCCTGATCTAATGGTTACATGTCCTTCAACAACTGCCAGGAAATTTTTCAGGAGCAAAGAAAAACTCACTTCAGCTGAAATACAGGACTCTCAGACAAAATTGGACTCTCTGAAAAAAATGATGTTTGTTTCAAGATGCATAATATTTAAAATGCTGATCAGGGACATTTGGCTAATTTCTAGTTGAAAAGCATAAACAAACAGTTTTTTTGACAATAATTGGCTTCACGCAACCACTAACCATGAGTGAAACAAAGGTTTTTGTGTTATTATTCATATTTTATGAAAGTTTACATACCCTGACATTCTGACAGGGGAGGTATACTTTTGAGCACAACTATATACATACTGTAGCCTTAATTGGCATAATGTTTTCTGACGCTGAAAGCTTATTTCACAAACTGAGCCGCTGTAGAAGCTAAACCTCAGAAACAACTGCTTGATATCAGTAAATGCAGAATTAATAGTGTGATAAATCAGCTTCTCTGAGCTTTATTGATGTTTTCATACTGACGAACTACAGGAACAGTCCACAATAAGAGGCATCAACTAGCTAACATCCTTAAATAGCGATGAAATAGCCGATTGTTACTGTCATAGCTAAAGATGAACACATGAGTCTTTGCAGAGAGTTTGTCAACAAATGCGCTGAAAAGCTCCGCTATTTTGAGAAACAAACAGTGAATAATAACATAAACACGCTCATCAAGACTCTGATGCAGTAAAGTGCTGCTCGCTCCTCTCTCTCTGTTGACCAGATGGACCCATGCCCCCAGTACGGAGCTCTCGCACCGGGAGCAGGAAGTGCTGAGGCCCAGGAGATGACCTGAACTAACGAGCTACTTTGTTGAAAAGTAGCTAGTACTTGAGCATGCAAAACTAGCATGTTACGTTACTCGTTACTCTACAAAATAATCTGCTGCTGACAAGCTAAAGAAGAGTTTGTTTAGTAAGACTTTAGTAATAAATTGGCCAATAACAAATTGTTTTATGAAAGTGAAAAAGTTTATTTCTATGATTTAAGTCTTGCTATAGTAATAATTGTTTAACTATGTGCTGTTTGGAAGATGAAAAATATTTACAACAAATGAGCCTATCATCAACTATCACATACTCCTTTGCAGCGTTAGAAGCTGGTGTGGTTTGGTGTGACAAACCTAATCCCTCTTTTAAGAAATTCAAAAGACATTATGTAAAATGTCCCTGGTGTTTGGTCATTTCCCATGCACTCCATCTCAAACGCGCCTGTGATGAAACTCTAAAAAAGTGAATTCGGTGACTTTCTGACAGCTCCATAGGAGGCAGTGACTGAACAAAGAGCCAGAGTGACGTCTTGATGTTTTCTTGTGTGAGGTGTTGGAAAAGCGTCAGGCGTCAGACTCTTGTAAAAGCCCACTGTTTGATGTATTTTTGTCAGAGATGGTATTGCTCGCTCAGATGGAGATGCTCTTTGACACTTAAAAGGGATGAATGCAAGTCGTTTTTCAAAGTAATGTAGCTTTCAGTCAATCCCGTCTTGAAGCCAGTTCGAGGCAGATATAGCTTTACATCCATATATCGACCAAAGAGAAAAGGACACCTGCTATTCTGTTCCATCGTTCTATAAAAATCTTGCTTATGCTAATACTGATTTCTTGATGCAGTTTTTCCCAGTCTATGGAGGCTAAAAACAAGCTGAACATTGAAATAAATATGCTTTTTGCCTTTTGTATTTTCATAAATAAATACATTGCTGATGACACAGTAGTTTCTATTTAGGCTTTTAAACATCTTTTGGCGGTGGTTTTCACTCGGACATCCAAAATGCAACAGCGGAATTCACCGATGCAAAATGTGCCCCTCACTTAGTCTTTAGTGCATACGATACTGTGTATCGTAGGCAAAGATTCTTCAGTCTTCATCTGTACTCTGTAGTTAAAGTGTTTGATCATAGTCCAAAGATCGTCATCAGCTTAATAAAAACTTGAACACGCTCGTGGGTCTCTTAAGAGCAAACCAGAAGGAGGAGTTAACCTCTAAGTCCCTCCTCTCTTGGTACTAAAGTTAGGAGAACATCTTAGCCTGTTCATACTTGATATGGCTCATTACCTCTGTATTGTCTCACCCTTCTAAGGCTGTTGACACTTTCCTATGGCCCTGCTCCGCCCAGTCATCCAGGCTCATTAGCATGACACTGGCCCAGGGTGAGACAATACAGATGAAACAAGCCATATTAAGTATGAACAGGCTAAGATGTTTTCCTACCTTTAGGACCAAGAGAGGAGACTTAGAGGTTAACTCCTCCCTCTGGTTTACTCTTAAGAGACCCACAGCAGGCTCAAGTCGTTATTAAGCTGATCGAAATGTTCTACACTTCAACTACAGAGTACAGATGAAGACTGAAAAATCTTTGCCTACGATGGATTACTCCTGTCCACTGAGAACCTACACAGATGTATACTTTGTGCTAATACAGCTATTGCAGCCCTTCCCAAACCCCCTTATCAATAGCAAGTCCACGGGGCCCCCAGTAGTATGGAACCACTCTTTTTAACGGAAAATGTAATGCTTTCCTCTTTAATTGTGCAGATTTACATAAAAAGCAAATCATGGAAACTGAACTGCAAAAATTATATCCTAATAAGTTCAAAAATTCTAGATTTAAGATCACCTAAACATGCCTTCTTGTCATCGTGGTTACCAATATTATTGTTTATTGTCACTGCCCTAGTAATGTCAGCAAAATATACTCCTAAATCTGCTATTCATCTGCTATACATTACAGTACTCTTAATTATATTTCAGCTTCATGAAACGCTGGAGACGCAAGGAGGAAAAAAACCCTCAGCCTTTGGGGTTTGGTTATTGCCATATTCAAAATTGCGATGTCTATTCGATACCAATTAATCTTGCAGCCCTAGTCGTCAACCTATGAAGGCCCCCCTGCAGTGCCTCTGAGGACCCCACTTTGGGCAACACCGTGCTCATATTACATCATTATAAAGACTGGAAGGGGCGATTTGTGTTGTGCATTAGTCCTTGCTCCTTTCGGCTTCTCTCAGCAGCAGTCTTTTGTTTAATGTCATTTTATTTTCAGCAGTAGCTTGTTGGTGCTTTTGAAGAAGGCCAGCTGCATGGGATGTGCAATTTATCCGAGTTTTACAGCACCCCTCATCTGACTTTATTTTATCATGGACCACGAGATGATATAATGAGCTCTTAGTTACTTCCCTCTGCTGTATGATGCATTCACTTTGTCGATTAGCTGAATAACCAAAATCAAAAAGTATTCTCCCGAGACCTGGAGCAGAGTCACCCGCTGTTTATGTTGTCCCAGTGGGTTTGACAAATGAGTCACGTGTTGACATTTTCTGGATCAATAAAGTTTCTGTGAAATGTAACTGTAAGCAGGTAGTAACCTAGTAAAGTAGAAATGATTAAAAACAAGGAGTAAAGCAGAAAAGGTCACAGACTCTATTTGAAATACATATTAGTAAATGTTAGGCCCGACTGCTATTGAGGCTCTGTTTGGCAAAGCCGATTTATAGGCCAATATGAGAGTGGATATCTAGTTTATAGTGAATATCAGCTTTTGATCTTCTGATTAGGTAGGTAGCATTTATTGCAGACACGTGGTCCATGATAAAAAATAAAAAACAGACAGATAGAAAAAAACGCACACAAATTGTTAGTTGATTAGCCTGTTAGTCAAACACATATTACAATAGCTGCTCTATTTCTCTCATTTGAGTTCAGATATAGTATATTTTTTTATATAATGACACCGATCTATTGCACAGCTCCTTCAGATTCAGCTTCAAACCAAATTGTCAATGGCTCTTCTAAAGAAAAATAAATACTTATCAGTTCAATTTTAGTCAAACAAATGTAACAGTATTTCATAAACTAAAATGCTGAGACCTTCATTACTTTAGATGTGAGCCAGTCAGTTTCTGTCCCGGCCTTGTTTGATTGATGCTAGCATTAGCAATGCTGCTTTTGAAAGTGTAAAACTAACGGATTAACTGAGTATTCAAATGAGGTATGGCGTGTCCACATTCATATAAACTAAGTTGTGTTTTTGAAATGGGGAGAGCCCCAACGAGTATCGGTTCAGTATTGGCTATTTGGATTGAATAGCCGCTCCCAGTGTCTGATCAGTGCATCTCTATAATCCATTCACTGGAGGCCGATGTGAGAATTAGTAGTTGTTTACATGTTTTAGACTGAGAAGCTCAAAGCTAATGAGAAGTTGATTAAAGTAACATGAAAAAAATCACGTTTGCAGCACTCGGTTCTTCCGAAATAAATCCCTTTTAATCCTGACTCCAAATGAATTTCCAATTTAGTCCTGCTCCTGAATGTTGTAGCTTGTTGACTGCAGGTTCTGTAAACTGTAAATCTTGCACAAAAACAGCCGTATTTTCCAGACCTCAAAGAAAACTAAGCTTTTAAACAAGGTATTCACTTTATTCAGCCCCGCCCACTTTTGTTGTAAAAGCCAGGACTAAACCATGACTAAACCATGACTAAACAAGGTCTAACCCACGACTAAACCAAGACTAAACCATGACTAAACCACGACTAAACCACGACTAAACCAGCTCTAAACAAAGTCTAAAGGAGTAAACCACTAAACCAGGTCTAAACCGAGACTAAACCAGTTCATCAGAGAGGTCACTGTGAAAATAAAATACTTTTACTTTGAACCCAATTTAAAAATGCAGTGGAGTAGAAACTACAGGCTCTAAAATGTAGTAAAGTAAACATAAAAAGGATTCATCACAAAATATAGGTAAAGTACCTACAATTTGTACTCTTTACTTGTACTTTTTACATTGTCACGTTCCACCATGGCAATCACAGGTAGATTTTCTGAACCAACAATAATGAAATACTGTACATGTTGCACTGAGCTGCTCATTCCTATAGCAAACCAACTCAGTCCTTTTATACTGTACACTTGTCCCCCACCGAGTTGCACAGTGCGTGTTTCTGTGTTGAACCTGAAAACACTGCTGTGGACAAGGGAGCAGGCCAAAGGCTCAGATAAAACACATCATGCATTATTTAGACGCCTATTTTACACCGCCACTCGCTTCTGGATTTGTTTTGTGTACAGTGAGTGACACATTGAGTGCTTTTGTTCTTTTTTTTTTTTTCTCCCCTGCACAGTGAACCAACGTTTTTTTTTAAGGTTCCCTCTCGCCTTTGAATGTTGCGTCCTGCCTAGCTACTACCACCGCTGCTGCTACTGCTTCTGAGCGCGTGCCAAGCCCAGCCCGGAGTGTGCCGCGGTGATAATGGGTCCGGGGTCAGGGGTGTCCGGCGCCGAGATGAGAATTGGTTATTTTTAAGAGGCCCGGCGCCGCTCTCCCCCGGCTGCTTTTAAATGTTAGCGCTGCTGTGAAACGCCGTGCAGAGCCCCCGTACGCCACTGCACTCTGTTCCATCCAAAACAAACAGCCGCATTTTCACACTGAACCTCTATGTCCACAGAGGCGCTGGTAAAAGCTCGGCCGATAAATAACCCAGCGCTTATCACAATACTTTAAAATGCATTTCTTTTTTATTTATCACATACAAAGCCGCTTCCACCACCTCCATAAAGCCTGGTAGTATTTGTTAGCAGTATAGGGATTGAACGAATGGTGCAATAAGCCAAACAGAGCACAATCTGTAAACACACACATAAAATATATTGAACATTGTTTTGTCAGAGAAGGCAACTGCTCCCAACTGGTGGGTGTGGCTCTGTGCTCAAGCTGCTGCAGCACCAGGTTTCCCACATTTATTTTTTTATTGATTTTTCATTTTATCTTTATTTATACAGGGAAGGCCCAATGAGAGTACAAGGGTCTCTTTTTCATGAGTGCCCTGTTTTATAACAAGTACAACTATGTTTAAGATAAGATCATTCTTTATTGATCTCACAATGGAGGAATGTACTTGTCACAACAGCTCTTAGGACAGGATCACACAGGGGGGTGCAAAAAGTCAGGAAAAGTGCCATGAAAGAAGAAAAATAACAGGTAATAGTAATAATAATAATAAATAAAGATATTACTGTCTCTTAGCAGCTCTCTTTTAATAAACTATACAAACATCTCTTATGCACACTAAATAAGTATGTTTATATATATCTGCTAATGAGGATCTCGGATGAGGGAGAGGTGCTAGAGACTTCATTCTCAAAAGTCTTTGGACTTGGTTCCATTTGTGGGCGGCGTAATAGGAAAAGGCTCTTTTTCGTGTTTTACTCTTGACAGGTCAATTTTTCCATGTGACCTTTTGTCATAGCTACTTGAGCTGTAGTTTAGTTCAGATATAAGATACTCAGGACGCCACCCAACATGTCCCTCATATATAAATTAGTGCTGTCAAACAATTAAAATATTTAATCGCGATTAATCTCATGAATGTCATAGTTAACTCGCGATTAATCGCAAATTAATCACACATCTTCATCTATTCTAAATTCCCTTGAATCATTTTAATACTATAATCATCATGGAGAAGTGGATAGGCTTTGTAAAAATGTTTTTGATTCCAAACAATGTGTAATGTTATATTTTACACTAACATAGAGTTTTTCTGTAACCCCTTTTTTTTAATTATGATTCCACTAATATATGCTTCTATGAACATAAAAGGCTATAAACCTGACCATATATATTTGCATTTTTGATTTAAAAGAAACATGTTGAATCCCTGGCGAGTGCGTAAAGAGCAGAGTCAACAGTTTTGGCAAATGCTATCTTAGCACTTTTTGACACAAACCTTCAACACGACGTTACATCGCCTCCCGGTGGCCCAGTAAAAAATGACACTATATTGGTCTTTACACAAGATCCACTGTATTTTAGCCGGCCGCTATCCGTCATGTTTGGTACGTCATTCATCTATGTTCCCCTGGGAACAAAATAAGACCGCTCATGGCGTTTTTCGGTTCCGCGTATAGTTTCTAGCTCGCGTTTGCTCAAAAAGAGGGAAACTTGTACGCAGAGCACCTAATGCGTCACTGGGGAAAAAGGCCCACAATGAAGTCAAACAACGTCATTTGACTGACAGATTCTGTTAGCCAATAACGTTAGCTTTCAAACGGTATGCCATGTTTGTAGTCTTCTAAGAGAGGCGCGATGCACAAGACGTGCGTAAGAGACAGAAGCAGGTTGGGTAGCACTTACAGAGTTCACACACATATCCCCAGAAACTAGAGGATGAGAGCTTTCTAATGAGACTACCCACAAGCATGTGAGGTGTATCATTTTATTGTAGTGAGCAATAACATTTGGGGTTCAAGATGTTTTCCGCAAGACTTGAAATGCCGGGTATAAACAGGTTAAAAAGCACAAACTCTCTTCTTTCCAACGCAAAAAACTTTAAGTCTCTACGACATTTACTCGCTGAGATATTCGGTAAAGTCTTCAGCGGCACGGGTGATGCATTGGTGGCGTTAATCACGCATTAAAAAAAAACGCGATAATAGCGCAATATTTTTGACAGCACTAATATAAATAAATAAAATACAGTGTTGCTCTCTTCCATCTAACCATTGATTTCAGTCAGTGGAAGGCAGCAGTCTCTGTAATGCTGTAAAGTGTAATCTAGGCTTAATGCTGCCTTCATGTGCTGTGGTAAAGATGATCCTTTCCAGTCATGAAGTGGAAATTACGAGCGCACTGTGTTCAAGTGCTTTTGTGGTTGTGAAGAACACACTGCAAATGAGTACATTAGGGTAACAAAATAGTCTACAAATCACAACTACTGCCTTGCATCTGCTTTGTTAGCTAAAAGTTTTTTTTTTTTTTTCACAAAACGCTAAGTGGGAGTAAACATGAATTTAAAACAGTAGGCTACACTAAATAAATACCCTATAGTCTACGCTTCATAACGATCAGCTAAAAGACATGAAAAACGTATGGTCACAGCTCTGTCTTGTTCAAAGGTCAAAGATTATTTCATCTCGGCAGCTCAGGCATCAAGAAATTGTCCCAGTTTTCCAGTGGAAAATACGACATTAAGGGGCGTTCACGTGTCATTTTCCACTCGACAAGTAGTATTTACCATGATTTCGACACCATCATTTCATGTTTGTTTGGACAGCAGAGAGCAGCATGGAATGTGGCTGCAGATGATATAAGCTGGACACTAAAGATAGAGCTGGTAAAGAACATATTTAATATGTAAAACTGGTTTTGTTTGATTTAAGTCTGTAAAAATAGATTCAATACATTTCAGTGCAAAGTTAAGTCTAAAGTTAAAGAAAGAGCATACAGTATAATTTAAGTTATAAATAAGCATTGGTAAAAACATGTTTAGTTATTAAGAAATAAGATTTGTTAATATGTTGTTAAAAATTTGATACAGAAAAATCTTCTGTAAGTGCTAATTTGAGCCTTTGTTGTTTTTGAATGTTTTTTTTTTTTTTTTACCTGCTCATGTAATTAAAGCATCTTAAAAGTAAAATTGGTGCTTGAGTAAAATCCTGCTACAAAGACATGCAGTGCTGGGAGAGGTGTAGGCTGTGGATTGAATTTATGACAGTTTGCAATTCCTTACATTTCCATGTTTAGATAAGTGAACGTTTGTGTAAAAGCTATGTCAAATTATCTGCATAAATACCCTTTAACAAAAGCAGACATGAAAGTTAAAAGCTGTCTTTCATGTTTTTAGTTTGAAAGAATTTGTGGAAGCAATAGGAGCGATCATTTCAGCGTTTTTCTCTGGAGAGATGACGAATGGTGATAAACAGGCCATGTACTAAAGCGCTGTTTATGTAAATCACAGATATGTGACTGCACAAGGAAACAGTTTTCTCTTTTCATAGAACTATGTCATGTTCCTTTCCAAAGCCTTGGGTGTAAAAAACAGACAAAAGAAATGTAATGTTGCGATCTCATACTAATTGTGAAAAAATGCTAAAATATTCTACAATTAACAAAAGGATCTTGTTCACACTGTTAACACGGGAGAAACACAAAAGTAAATTCTGATAAAATCAAGAACAGTTGTATTTAAGGGTTGTTCCTTGCCGTGGAGGAAGGTCTAAGGATGTGGGATACTCTAAGCTTGTTATGTCCGATTTACTTATTTACGGGCCATTACATCTGGTTGTGACATTAATTTGTGTGTGACTTATTTGGATCATTCTTGATGTCTGATATTGATTTTTGTCCATACCG
>OMNZ01035039.1:0-21487 GCA_900303255.1 Lesueurigobius sanzi | reverse complement strand
CAATCAGTGTACTGTATTCTGAATACTTAGATACGTTCACCTCGATTTGCATTATATTTTTGTATAAATATGGTGAAAGATTAAAAATATGTAGCAACACTTTTACACCAACTGTTATCTGTCTCTTCTTTCTCGCTCTCTCCTTCCTCTCTCTCCCTCCCTCTCTCCTTCCTCTCTCTTATTTCTTTTTCTCTCTCTCTGTCTCTCTTCTCTCTCTCTTGCTCCCTCTCTCTCTTCTTTCTCTCGCTCCCTCTCTCTCTTTCTCTTCTTTCACCCTCTCTCCTTCCCCTCTTCTTTCTTTTTCTCTCTCTCCTTTTTCTCTCCTTCCTCTCTGTCTCTGTCTCCTTCCTCTCTCTCTCTCCTCTCTCTTCCTCTCTCTCTCCCTCTCTCTCTCTCTCTCTCTCCTTCCTCTCTCTCCTTCCTCTCTCTCTCTCCTTCCTCTCTCCCTCTCTGTATTCCTTTGGTATTTGAAAAGTAACTGTATTCGAAATACCCTCAAATAAGAGAGTATTTGTACCTGAATACAGTTACTCAAAATGAGTATTCTGAAAACGTATTATAAATACATGTATTTAGTTACTCCCCAACACTGCTATTAGTAGAGTAGTAGAAAACACGGCACACTGAGACCACTGTCACTGTGGTCTACCTTCAGACAGGGCTAACCCCGGGAGCTTTGACAGACGCTTCAAACGCAGAGGACCTCTTTCCCCACAGGAACCATAACGTCTGCCTGACTTCCCTTCAGAATACTGATGTGGGAACACGCCTCCCAAACTGTCGGGGGATCAATCTTGCTACGACCAAGAGGCAACTGAAACTAAAGCAACATTTGGCGTTTTACATAAATTTCTTCGGTGATGGTCTTGTGCGGCGCGATCCCCGTGAGAGTCCACATCCTCGGCAGCTGCAGACGAGTTTCTCAGGTGACAGTCGGACACGGGGCGAGTCTGGAGGAGCCAGGAGAGTGTTTGTGGAGCCGCAGTGACACCGGAGCCCGACACAGATCCTGGGGCTGTCTGCTGAGGCTGTCTGCTGTCTCTGAACCGGGATCAGATCATATCGGGACAAAGAGGAGGAGGAAACACGTAACAGTGGTGGGATTCGTGGCTCTTTACGGGGAGTCGAGTCTTTGGGATCAGTTCATTTCAAAGAGTCGTGGATCATTTTGACATCGATATCGACATTAGACAGAAAAGTCATTATATAAGACCAGATCGCTGTCAGGCTTGACCTGTTTACTCTAATTGTGATAGAAACATGTTTTCCTATCGTAACTAAGTTAAAATTAATTCTAATAAGTGAAATGAAAACATGGCTGTGTCTACATACTTACATTTTGATGCCGAAATTGACTCTGTTTTAGCTGAAATGCTACTATTTCTGCTTTGAAAAGGAGCAAAGAGACGTTTTTCTCTCTCGACTGGATTCAGTAAAAGTACGGTAGGCGGGACTAACGGGCGGGCCTTTCACCCAATTATCTCGAGATATTACTGTAACGGTCCCACTCTTTCACAAGCGGATTGAACGAGAGCCATCCCAGATTGATAATGTAACTCAAATCAGAGAGCTACACATATCAATCTCTCACATGCAGGTTAAAACTGTCCTGCCTTTGTTGCTGATTGTGTAAACGTAAGATCAGGGACATTTGCATAGTTTCTGTTTCATTATGATTTGAAAAGAGTAAACTCAGTGACTTCACACAACCACTAACCATGAGTGAAAAGTTTTGTTACTGATAGCAAGTACTTTTGTTTATAATGGGAATATATACTGTATGCTTCTTTGTATTTTATGAACAGATAGATAAATCACTACAGGAGAATATTATTTCATGACATTACTGCACAAAATGGGGGGAATCACACCTTTTCATAAAAGGAGGTGAAAAACTTTTCAAATATAAGATTCTGGTCTGTGTCTGAAGTGCATCCACTGGAGCGTGGCACACGCTCCCTCCGCTGTGACCTCACCGTGGATGTGACCTCACCGTGGATGTGGACCTCACCGTGGATGTGGACCTCACTGTGGATGTGGACCTCACCGTGGATGTGGACCACGTGGATGTGGACCTCACTGTGGATGTGGACCTCACTGTGGATGTGGATGTCACCGTGGATGTGGACCTCACCATGGATGTGGACCTCACCCTCACTGTGGATGTGGACCTCACTGTGAATGTGAACCTCACCGTGGATGTGGACCTCACCCTCACTGTGGATGTGGACCTCACTGTGGATGTGGACCTCACGCTGCAGCAACATGAGCCTGGATCAGTTTGTTTATAAGCATGTACTATCTACTCGCTGTTACAGCGCCATCGGCTCCGAGCTAATGAGAAAGAGGGTGGAGTCACACACTACAAAGATCATTAAGAGAGAGATGAGTTCTCTCTGTCGGCAAACACAAGAGAAATAACGTGAATTAAATGGGGAAAAAAAAAAAGGAAAAATATCGATACTAGCTAGATCATACGATACCAATACTGGATCGATCTGCACAGCCCTACTTTCAGCCATAAGAATATGACAGCTTTGTGAATCCAATCACTGCCAAATACTGACCAGGGAAAACATTTTCAATTTTGTTTTTAAAGATATCTTTCAAAAACGGTTTCTCTCCCATAAAGTTGTATTGGCACCTGCTCCGACTGAGATACAATCCTATTCATGAACCAATATCGTTCAGTGATAGTAAGTTAGTTACTGCTAGTTTGAGATAAAAACAAACTTCACACGTCTGTATTGTGATCCGCCCGGACTCCAGAGGGTGATGGATGATTGTGACGAGGAGCTCCTGCGGCAGCTCCAGTTTCCAAACAGCGCCTTTGAAACATGACCCGACGGTGTTTTAAACCCTCCGTTTGACAAGAAAGTGAAGAGGAGTGGAAACAAATGAGGACTAGATTTGAAAAAAGACAAATGTATGCTTTATTCTGTTGATTTGCTAAGTTTGGGACACTTGTAGAATGTGTTTGTGGAGGAAAAGTACAAAATAATGCACTCCTGATTTCATGAGATAGGTGTTTGTCAGAGATGCTTTGTTGTGAAGGCAATTTGAGCTCTGAAAAGATCCAAATGAGTCTAATGAAGGTGAAAGGAGTACACGCAAAAGTGATATCTTGGTAAGTTGTTTGACTTTATTTTGAGTAATTTTGACTCTCCAAGGAAATGATCTGCCAATAGACCCATGTCATGTGAGTAAATTAGGTGTATGCGCGCACACACTGGACGCAAAACAACTGGAATACTGCATTGTATTAGCATAGCCACACAGTTGACATGTGCTTGTTTTCATGTAGAAACAACACAATGCCATCGTGTTGTGTTGTTAATCGCACAAATAGGATCAATAACCCAGGCCAGGGATGAATCGTCGCAGGTGTGCACGCTTTACAGAAGGATAGATGAGACTTGCATCAAACGAGACAAATGGTCTGAAGTTGAGATCAAGTGGTGCTCAGTTTATATCTGGTAAGATTATTTTTTATTTACAAAGAAATGGTGTGACACATGGATTAATACACAAAATAATTCTGTATTAAGGTCAATCTTTTAGGCCTTATCATAAACCAGCATGTACAGAGAGCTGCATTCATATATTTAGCCCTTTGAGAAACCTGGTTATGATTATTATTAATAATAATATTATATGGGCAATATTAGGGGATATTCCCTTAACAAAATGCCTTAGCTCAGGGGTAGGAAACCTATGGCTCTGGGGGCCAGATGTGGCTCTTTTGATGACTGCATGTGGCTCTCAGATAAATCTTTGCTGGTATTTCTTAACACAATGAGTAGCGGTTACATTCCATAGTAATAAAAAAAATCAGTGTGGGCTTGTTTTGGGTTCTCCTGAAGACCACCACGTTGTGTGTAACAATCCAGTTATAGATCCAGAGCAGTGCATTATGGTCCAAATGCATAAAATCATAGTTGTTGGTCATAAGTTACCATTCTTCTCCACCTGTGCATTGTCCAATCAAGTAAAAAAGTCATTTTTTTCCCAACCTGACAACATTTGTCCAGGAACAGTCCAAATACCAAAGGCTGCTCTGTAGCCGTCAAAGTGAAACTTAGCTGTTCACGTTGCATTTGTTTTGTATTTTGTTTAGTATAGTGACACGGGCATGTTTTATCATTAAGCAGCTTTAGAAAACTGGAAAACATAACCAATTTCATCCTTCAAAAAAATACTTCATAGATGCTGCCTAATAATAAGTATTTATTATTAACTAAATGGTTATACCCCTGTAAGAAGTATTTTATGTATTGGATAACTCCAGTATAGCAACCAAAATAATAATAATAATAATAAATTCTGAGATCTCACACATTTTGTTGTATTCAGAGTAAAACAAATATTGTATGGCTCTCACGGAAATAAATGTTAATATATGTGACTTTTTTGGCTCTTTTTGCTAAAAAGGTTCCCGACCCCTGCCTTAGCTGATTTATCTTGCATACCAGTGGTGCAGGTTCGACATGGCTCCGCTCCCTCCAAACTAATGTTAACAAATTTTACATATTGTGCATCTTGAAACAAACATATTTTGTCAGAGAGTCCTGTATTTCAGCTGAAGTGAGTCTTTCTTTGTTGTGTTATCATTCATATTCAATGAAAAATGGCCAAAAGATTAAAAGGATATGTAAACTTATGAGCACATTATTATTTATTTTTTATACACATTTTGCATGGGTCTTATCGTTGTTCTGTACTTAGTTTAGTGAGTTTCCGTAAATAAGTGTCTGCAAGCTTTCTACTGAACTATTTTCTCGCCTCGACAGCGGTTCATCGTTGCCATTATTCAAGTGTAATGTAAACAACTGATAACTAATATGAATAACTGTGTGTGATATTGGAATCTTATGGTTTCTGCAGCCAGTGTGAGCGACATCAGTCACGTGTCTCATGTTTGTCAACTTTGAAACCCATTTATGGAAGAATTTTAAATTTGCATGTAAATTATGAATAAATAACTTATTAATATTAGGCAATAAATCTAAATTTACTTGAAAAGTTATGTGAAAAGTACCAAAAGATCATTTTACTTACCAAACATACTTTTTCAAAACAATGTTACTTACAGTATTTATATTTCCCTTTTGGCAGCGTTTCTTCCCCTCTCTCCACATCTCTTCATGGCTGTAGCTGGTAGCATTTGGACCGAGCTCTGGGTGTTTGGCCGGGTTAGTGTCCCAGCGGGGGGTCCAGAGGGGGGTCCAGGCTGGGGGATTACCCTGTCACACTGGTGCCCTGTTTACACATACCAGGCTGTGAATGCGGTGCCTCTGTCAGTCCGTTTGCTCAGGGTTATTTTTGGGAGATACGTGCCACGCGGCTGAGACTGGGATCTCTATAAATTATGGTGATCTTTGGGGGGGCAGGGGGGGGGGTTTGTGTCAGTGATAAGTGGTGACAATGCGGCGGCCATGTTGGACAGCGGCCCCGGGAGACAGAGAGAAAGACTCTCACTACAACAGTAACACATCTCCAGGATTAACCTCAGATACAGCTCTGGGAAATGACAACAGCCCTTTTAAAAATAACATTTTAAACATTATCTCTAGGTTTAATATAACATCTGATTAACTTCGTAGGCAAAGATTCTTCAGTCTTCATCTGTACTCTGTAGTTGAAGTGTAGGACGTTTCGTTCTTCATCCAAAGAACTTCGTAAGCACTGAGCAAACTTGACCGCCACTGGGTCTTTTATGAAGAACCAGCAGGAGGAGTTAACCTCTAAGTCCCACCTCTCTTGGTACTAAGGTCTCCAACCTTTGAACCAAGAGAGACTGACGAAGTTCTTAGGATGAAGAACGAAACATCCTACACTTCAACTACAGAGTACAGATGAAGACTGAAGAACCTCTGCCTACGATGGACAACTCCTGTACGACTGAGAATTTACACAGTCTGCTTAATTTACAACATGAAAGTGAGATAAATTATATAACTTCTTAGAGGACATTTTTGAGCGTTACTCAAATTAGGGAGAGGCAAAAATGAGTACACAGAAAAACTAAAACTACAGTATCTAGTATTTGTATGGCCTCTAGCATTTTAATGACAGCACCAAGTCTTCTAGGCAGGGGGTGAACAAGCTGGTGACATTTTGCAACATCCATCTTGCTCCATTCTTCAACAGGGGCAAAGGCCGTGCAGGTCTGTGTGGAGTGTTCTCCCTGTGTCTCGATGGGTTTCCCCCATCACCCCCAAAACATGCACATTAGGTTTATCCTCCAGCAGGTCATTCTGACCATTAGACTGGCTCCACGTTTGGAGATGAATGACGGATTGCCCCAGTGGCATCGAAGGATGGGTCAAATACAGAGGACAAACTTCCCTACGGGGACAATAAAGAGATACAGTAAGATAAGATGATAGATGAAGATGAAATTTACTTGATAAAGGTCACCTTAAAGGGACTCAACGGAGCTTGATCATTTTCATACTCGTGACTGCCACCTCTGGCCGTCCGCGTAACTGCAGTATCCATGTTAAGCTGGTGAATGACTGCTGACTCGGCCCGAACACACAACTTTCTAGTGACGGTGCAGGCTTATAGAGGCAATTGAGTGGGATAGGTGTGGGTTCACAGTACAGCGCAGGACATTGCTGGAGCATGTAGGGGGTGGAAAATGGATTATTTTTTTTTATTTTAACTTCCGTAGAGTCCCTTTAACCTTACAATGACCTCTGTTAGAGGTGCAACCCCACAACGCTCCTTCACCTCTGGGCCACATAGCCAGCTTTGATGGTCTCATCATATGGAGCTTCGGAACCGCTCCTGGTCTGACCCGTCACCTAGGACCTGTTTGCCATGGGGGACCCTACAGGAGCATAAGGCCCCAGACACAGAGCTCCTAGGGTCATTCAAATCAAATCAGCTTCCATCAAGATTCCAATGCCAGAGGTCGATATTACACTCCTTATTGTAAAGATTAGGACATTTATTTGTTTCCACATTTTGTCCCACGTTTTTTTTTCTTGAGTTCTTCCTTGCTTGAGGGGAGGGGTCTAAGGATGTGGGAAACCCAAGGCTGACATTTCATTGAAAATTCATTGACATTTCATTGTTTGATGTTTGATATTGCCAGGCCTAAAGACCAGAGGAGATAGAGCCTTCTCTGTGGCAGCGCCCAGACTATGGAACAGTCTCCCCCTGTCTGTCAGGTCCTCTCAGTCTGTTGGACAGTTTAAGTCTAGACTGAAGAAACACTTCTTCTCCCTGGCCTTCAACACAAGCTAGTGGAGTGTATCTTACTGTAGTTGTTTTTTTTTTTTACATGTTGTTTGTGTATGACTGTGTTTTTAATTTTTAATTGTTACTGTGAAGCACTTTGGTCAACTGAAGTTGTTTTTAAATGTGCTATACAAATAAACTTGAATTGAATTGATATTGACTTGTTTTGTGTTTGTACCGACCTTTGAGATGACTCCTGTTGTGATATTGGCCGTTACAAAAACTGATTTTACAGTACGTTAAGAGAGTGAACTGACCCAAAAGCTGAAACTTGAACAATTTTGTTTTTTCCTCACCTTAAACTACTGATGAACTAACTGTTGTCTACTGTTCCCTCCTCTACTGAAAACATCTGCATTCTCTTGCCCTCTCGGCGTCTCTTTCCCGATTAGAGATGCACTTTTTCTCCAATATTATTCCATTCAAAGTTTCATAGCAAAACGTCTCCTCTGCTGTGGCTTTATTCCAGAGCCTCCTCCGCCGAGGCCAGAACGCACATCTCCAAATCACATCTACGACTGGACCAAACGAAGGAGGCCTAATGGAATATAACTGAGCTAATGCTTTTGATTGAATCAGGGTTGAAAATGAAAAAAAGTCTGATCTTGATGGAGATAAACTCTGCACAGCGGGATGTTTGGATTTGGCTTTTTGACCTGGAAACGGAAATGTGCAGAACAACAGAGATTTTATACTGAGTGGGCTGATTTTGTCGAGCTGTCGTCGCTAAACTGGCTAGAAATAGCGACTCGCTGCAAGGTCGTGGGTTCGATTGAGACTGGTTTTGGATTCTGGGTCAATATGGATTACAGAATCTTGTCGGGGAGATTCTGTGCATTATGTGGAACAGTGATGTGACGCTCATGACCATATTGGCTCTTTTAAGGTAAGGTTTCTTTATTGGTCCTCGGAGGGAAATTCATTCTCTGTATTTAACCCATCCTTCGATGCTGCTGGGGCAGTGACTCGCCAGGAGCAGTGGGCAGCTGTGTGCACAGCGCCCGGGGCCCATCTCCAGATCTTGAGCCAGGATAATGGTCACGAATGTGCATGTTTTGGGGTGAGGGGGGAACCTGGAGCACCCAGAGGAAACCCATCCAGAGAACACAGAAAGGCACGGGCCGGGAATCCAAAGGAAAGAAAATGATTGGCTTTATTGACTTATATTTATCAAGACCAAAACACTTTTTCTGATGTATACAATCAGATACATGTAATGCAGAGGTCCATCCACCAGGGGGCAGTAGTTCATGACCCAGAGTGAAACAATTCAGAATCTAAAATGGCTGTTTTTTACCAAACGTGTAAAATTCTAAGGTAAGAAAAACTTTCCAAATCAAATTTGATACAGTGGGTCATAAAATAATGATTTATTTATTTGCAAATGTGTCCGTAATGTATTGTATTTAAGGCTTCAATAAAGAAACATACGTATATCAAATCTTCTTTTTGATTTTGAAGTTTAGGTATATTTAGAGTAAAATGATTACATTTTTAAAATGTATTTTCTATGGGTGTTTAAAATGTTTGTTACACTGTATGTGTTTAACATGCATCCGCATACACAGGCCCAATGTAACAAAAATCATACAAATTAAAACTCATATAGGCAAATTAATACATACATTTTTTTTTTCTATTTGTCAAAAGGTTTGTTTATTTTGTTTATTTGAGCAGCAAAAAATAAAAGACAAATGTAACAGTTATAATTATGGACAAAAAGCCAATCCACTACCATCACTGCAATATTCATGCGGAGCATAGATTGCTAAGCTTTGAAAGCTTTCGCAATTTATGCTTTCTCAAATGAATATTCAAATGCAGTGTTGGGCGTAACTCATTACAAAAGTAACTAGTTACAGAAATATATTACTTTTTTCAGTAATTGAGGAATATAATATATTACTTAAACAAAATACAGTAATATATTAGTCATTACAATTGAAGTAACTCAAATGTAACTCAGAGTAGTGTAACAGTTACATTTGAAACAGTAATATGTAAGACAAACATGTTACATTTTTAAAGCTGTAACTAGTAATATAGAATATATTACAATTTTAAAGTAACTTGCCCAACACTGTTCAAATGTATCAACAACTCAGCTCCTGAGTCACTAAGTTATTTTATTCAGAGACAGAACAGCAACAGTCACCAGAGGATCCATAACCACAACCCACACTCAGATCCCACTGTCAGGACCTCATATGGTCAGAGCCTTTTCTTACAAAAGTGCAAATCTGTGGAACTCACTCCCCACTGAACTGAAGTCATATCTGAGTTTACCATGTTCACCTCAAGGCTGAAGGCCTGGCTGAAAACAAATGAATGTTTGTAGATTATGCCACAAATGTTTTACGATAGTTTTGTACTATGGACTTTTATTGTGTATTTGTAAATATTGTAAAAAGGCCCAGGGACAGGAGTTGAAAATTAGCACAAGCTATAAATTCTTTATGCATGGCATCAGCTGAAAACTTGTATTGTAACTATGTTGACTGCAGCGTCCCTGACAAATAAACTAATAAATAAAAATACTATTTGCGCATTCAGACGGATAAGGTTGACGTTCACAGAACTTACTGTATTTTCCGGACTATAAGTCACACTTTTTCTCATAGTTTGGCTGGTCCTGCGACTTATACTCAGGTGTGACTAATGGTGCGTTCCAGTTGTGGTCGGAGGTCGGAACTCCGAGCTGGGACTGATGTTTCCTCCGAGTTACTGTGTTCCAGTTGTCAGGTCGGAAAATTTTTATGAGATAGTGACACAAATACATCATTTAAGATACAAAGTTGGTAAAAGTCAGCTGTTCATGCCCCTAACAAACTTATTTTATAAACCCGAACATGTTTCAAGTCATTTACAGAGCGCAGATAGCTCTTGTTGTCATTAGCCCCTGGTGCGTTAGCAACATTAGCATCGCAGATCAAACAGTCTATTTCATAACGGCTCAACTGCGGCGCTGGAGCCGAGCGACAGACAGCGGGCGAGCAACAGAGAACAACTAAAGGGTTAGAAACACAAGAAATACATAAATATACCAGTCGGCTGTTCTATTTACTTCCAACACCGGGCGCCGCCATGTTGTTTTCTGTAAATCGGGCTTGAGAGATCCAACCCGAGTTTCCCAGTCGGAATTACAAGGTTGGTGCTCGGAAATTCCCGACTTCCGAGGACAACTGGAACGCACCATTATATATTAATTAATATGCTAAATTAACATATGCAACACTTATTCAGTTCATTGTTTATGCTTCTTGTAGCTGAATAACCATCACTGTGTTACGTTAGCATCCCGTACACCTATTCAGCCTGTTGCTCTCTGTTCTATTGTTATTATTAAACTTGCCTTTCAAGATGTCGGTTTTTGGTTTTTGGGGGGAATAAATTTCCCCCCAAAAAATGCGACCTATAGTCAGTCCAGTGCGACCTATATATATGTTTTTTTCTTCTTCATTATGCAATTTTTGGCTGGTGCGACTTATAGTCTGGAAAATACAGTATGTTGACCTAAACCCCTGACTTTACAACAACATTTGGAAACTTGAAAACTGCATTTTGTGAAATACATTTTCTCTTGAGGATACATAGACTCCAGAGCATGAGCCTGTTGTCCAGCACACACTGTACATCGTTTATAATCGTACAAATAATAGAAAAAGAGAAAGAAAACATCAAGTAGTTTCTCAGACCCTTGACAGGCACAAAATATCATCTATTTGTAATCGTTCATGATCGTACAAATTATGAAAAGGAAAAAACAAAGCACAAACTTTTTATCAAGTAGTTTTTCAGACTCCTAGGTACTTCACACCCCATATGTGTAACCATTTGTACACGGTTCAATAAACACTACTAAAAATAAGTTGAATTACTTCATGGTTTGGGCTTCACATGGTTCTGTAGCAATGCGAGCGGTTAGCTAGGTAGTGATGTTATGGAATTAACCTTAGCTTTGGATGTGTTGCACAACAACGCCACCTGGAGCGATGGCTCCAGGTCCATTTACAAAACACTTCCAACGTATACACAGCAAATCAAAATTACACAAAACACATGGTCAATGGACAACAGGGTAATCCTGCCACATATACCCTTTAAATTATGCTACTACCACATGTGATAGCTGTGGCATCTATAACCATAACACAAAATATGGAACAAGTCTGTACTTAATCATCCTGCCGACAATCGGCAAGTGTGGCAATGCAAGCGGTTATCTAGGTAGTGATGTTATGGAATTAACCTTAGCTTTGGATGTGTTGCACGACAACGCCACCTGGAGTGATGGCTCCAGGACCATGTGGGGCTAATAAACACAAAAGGTCACCCAGGTTTGAGAAATTGATGACAGGACTTGTTCCAGTTAAATAACTTGTTACATTTATTTTACCAGGTTTGGTTAAACAGCCATTTTGGTTTCAGTTCAGACATTTCTTTGTGTATATCCATATGGGACATCCGATTCACAGAGTTCACCATTCAATTTAGCTGGCAGTACACAGAATCTGTCAAGTTGGCACGTCGATTTACAGAAACAAAAACAGGTTCACAGAAATGAACCTGATTGACCAATGCATACAATTGAGCAGTCGAATTTTGTCCAAACAGAATTTAGTCGAATTAAAACACAATTTTACAACAATTTTACAGAGCAACACAGAGCATGCCATTTAAGAGCTGCCTCATTACGTGATCCAGAGCTTGACGCTTTTGTTCAGCCGGAGACCTTTACGGCGAGTCCAACCGGGAGAAACTGGGCACATGAGGTGCCATGGACGGCCAACCCAACGGGCTTTACACACCCACAGCGGGAAGAACACAAAATTCACGAGCCAGCGTGACTCGCTCAACAGCAGCACTGCGAGCGGAGCTACGGTGCGTATGAACCAGGTGGTGTTTGAGATCAGGGACAGGAAGCTAGTTTGACAGAGCTTTTATACTCGAGGCGCCGCCTAGTGGTAGGAGGGAATACAGCAGGCGCCATGCTACAGTTCTCCTAATTCAAGTAGTTTTATTATCTTAGGTGATTTTTGTGTCCAGTCTAAATATGTAGCAGACCATTTTTTACAAGTATCATTTAAGTGTTGCTTAGATGTAACTCCTGCCCACTTACGGTTGTGATGTTCCTGTGACATCACAACATTCTAAAAAGGTGGCAGTTGAAAATTCTGTGCTGGTAGATTTCTAGTCTTAGTTTATTGCTAATTTCTGTGATTCCTGGGCTAATCTACATGAAAGATATGAACAAGGTTTAATTATTTTCTCATAAAGGTGTCCAAAAGTGGAGACAATATTCAAAAACATGTGCTAATCTACATGAAAGATATGAACAAGGTTTAATTATTATATGAACAAGGTTTAATTATTTTCTCATAAAGGTGTCCAAAAGTGGAGACAATATTCAAAAACATGTGCGTGGTGTTGGCCAGTAGCAAGAACTTTCAGCCAAAAGAATAATATGGTAGCTTTGTGAATCCAATTACCATCAAATAATGATAATCAGGGACAACATTTGTCAATTTTGCTTTTGAAAATCTCTTTGAAAAACTGTTCCTCTCCCATAGAGTAGTGTTGGCGCCTGCTCCAACTGAAATAAAAGTCTATAACATGAATGCAACCTATTGTGTCAAATGTAAAGGACAATAAAAATATATCTAAAGCTTATTCAGATACATCAGGTTTAGCTTTGAAATAAGATGAGATCAAATAATGTCAAAGTGAGGTCCATTTGTGCTGGGGTCAGTTGCAGGCGCGCCGCTGTCATGGACTTTAGTGTTACAGCTCCATCTAGTGGCAGCAGACCTGTACGTGCACAGAGTTACAGTTAAGGGCCTTTGACAAACATCAACGTATGCTTTTTGTCTTTGTGGAGTTGTGTTTACATCTATTTAAGGGAATCAGGAACATGAAGTCACTTGTTATTGATCAAACTGATTCAACTTTGAACTTTAGTTTTCCTGGTGTCACCTGTAGAGTGTACAGTGATAAAAACCAAACAAGTTTGCCAAGAATCTAAAACAGAAATCTGCTTCATGACCACATTATTTATAAAAAGGTAGGATTTAAAGGGGAACTATGTAACTTTTGAAGTGAAAAATAAAATCCTGATATTTGACCCTTTCGTGCCCAGCGGCTTCTGTGGCGCCCCAGGATCGATTGTTCTTAGGGTTTCGTACCAGGAACTTACCAGAAACCCCATAAAATGTATCCTAGAGCATGATAGAAGGCATTGTGATAGAAAGTACATATGCCATACAGCCACTGGGTCACTGAAAAGTGAAATACTGCATAGATAAAATAGATGCATTTTTGTTTTTCACATAAAAATGTAGATAGTGCACCTTTAAGTTTTGTAAAATGAGCTCAAATCTCTCAATTGAAAAGTGACACATTAAGGATGCAGTATGATCTGTCACAGAAATGGAAGAAAACTCGCCTGCAAACTAATGAAATTGACGCAAAAGCTTTATATTTAGACGCAAACAAATTTCATTCCACTACTAGGAAAAAATGTGTCCTTTAAACAGATATTTTCATCTATTTAAAAGGAATAGGCCACTATTTTCCATACTGAGATATGTTCTTACCTGAGCTTAGACGAGTTGATGCGTAGCTGTCTGGTCTTTGTGTGTGCCCTCAGTAATGTAAATAGACTGCAGATGTTGTTAGCATTAGCCTCTGCTACCGTATTCCCTTGGGGAAAACGAGGGTGAAGTTAGAAGCCACCAAGCTCTTCCACTTTTTCCCTATGTAAATATGTTTCTGTGAGTAGTTGCACGATCCAAGTCTAGTTACACAAAATTAAACCTGTTGATTTTCTAAGCTGATGAAAAGTACTATATTGTAAGGCGTAATAACACCCCAGGAGCACTTCAATGTCTGCGCAGTAATATCTTCACTCCTAGTATGAGAGTGGACGTATTACTGCGCCTTACAATAAAATTACAATATAGTAATTTTGTGTAACTATACTTGGATCGTGTAACTACTCACATAACTGTAAAACATGGAAGAGCTTGGTGGCTTCTAACTTCACCCCAGTTTTTCCCCAAGGGAATATGCTAGCAGAGGCTAATGCTAACACCATCTTCAGTCTATTTACGTGACTGAGGGCACGCACAAAGACCAGACAGGTACACTTCAACTCGTCAAAGCTCAGGTAAGAACATATCTCAGTATGGAAAACAGTGGCCTATTCTTTTAAGTAAAAGGAGATTTATTTTCTTTTCTTTTTTCAAGGGCAATGTCATTTTTACTTAATTTAGGCTTAGATGTAATGAGATGGGGTTTTTTTTGTCTTTTTTCTTCATCAGGAAATAATTTTTATTGACTGACTCAAATCAAGATTCTTATTTTATGATTAGTTTTTGCAATAAATAAGTTGAGAATGAGTCCCATTAAAGAGCCATAAATCCCATCATTAGATCTTCCTGCCCTTTGGAAGTCAGAATAGAAGCAAAAACCACACGGAAGTTAACAAACATACAGGATTTATTGACAGATACAACAAAATATGCGTATAGTTTCTGCTGTACACAAACTTGTAGGACTGGGTTATAAAAATATTGGCGCTGCAGCTCTTTTAGAACGAAAAAATGACCAAAAAAACAAGACGTCGACAGAAGAAGTAAGCTTTAGTCCTGACTTTGACACCGAGCCACGTCTGACTTTTCTTTACAAAGGTGTTTTTAAAGCCACACTGCGGAACATTTCAACCAGGGACTCGGCCAACTTGTCTTTTACATGTTTTACTTTGATAATCCACTGCAAAAATAACCTCGTATTTGTTTAATTCATGCTTTTTGTCCCGCAGTGTGGCTTTAACATGACTCAGCACATTTAAACAAGGGCCCAAAATACAGCAGACTTTCAGTATAAAACTTAACGGAGGATTAATATTTCATACCCTGGAAGGAAACAGTTCAAGTCCCTTCAAAATAAGAGCAGATATACAACAAAGGTCGAGAGAAGAGAGGTAGCTAAATTTTGAGTATTTCAAAGTAAATGTCACGATGAACGTTACAGCTACAGATCGATATGACGTAGACGTTTGTTACAGGCAGAACGGCACTAACTTTTTCTTAGAGATATTAGTATCAGAATGTACACGTTTGTGAAGCCGAGCCACTCGCTGGAAAGAAAAATGCTGTTGGAAATTTACTCAGAACTCAGTGTTTAACGAGATGCAGTGTCGCCAGCTGTGCCACGGGTCATGGCGTTCTTCTGGACAAAAAAAAACGCGGACGCTTGTGGACAAATAAGAGCCTCTTCTCGAACGGGCCGAGAATGTAAATTAAGGGCGAATGAGGCTGAAGTTTTCTAGCACAGGGATGATTGTTTTGTGGTGGTTTAGTGAGAGTTTGAGACTAGTCGTTAACTAATACTTGAATGTGTAAGTCCTCAGTCGTACAAGAGTTGTCCATCGTAGGCAAAGATTCTTCAGTCTTCATCTGTACTCTGTAGTTGAAGTGTAGGACATTTCGTGCTTCATCCAAAGAACTTTGTCAGCACTGAGCAAACCTGACTGTTCGTGTTCAGTAGGAGTTTACCTGCAAGTCCCACCTCTCTTGGTTCTAAAGGTTGGAGAAAAACACCTTACTTTGTTCACACCTCATCACTGCTCGTTACCTTGTCTTACCCTGGGCTTTGATCGAAGACTATTTGAACCTTTCTATGGCCCTGTCCTGGCCTCTGACCCAGCATGACAGGGGGATGGTTTCACCCGAGGGATGTCCCCCATTCCGGTTCATGGATGGATTCTCTTTTTTTTCTTTACAAAAATAGCTTCTTTTACTACTCTCTCAAACCATCTATTTTCTTTTGCTAAAATCTTAACCTCACTGTCCTCCAGTGAGTGATTGGTGGCTTTGAGATGGAGATGCCCAGCCAACTGAGGGCCACTAGAGCTTTCTCTGCGGTGTTGATAAAGCCTTATGTGGTTTGTCTCTCCAATATAATGCTCTTTGGCATTTTTCTTCTTTGCAATGGATCGAATAAACTACGGTGCTCCGTTTGTGGTTTATACACTTCAGCTACAGAGTACAGATGAAGACTGAAGAATCTTTGCCTATGGTAAAAAAATAATGTTCAGAAAGCATGCGTGTTGTGTTTTGTATTTGAAAACTATTGTTAGATAAAATAAAAAATTTAAAATAAAATATTATTCTTAATAAGATTTGAAACTAGTTCTTCAGTGTGTAATAGAGACAGACTTCAGAACTGACAGAGAAGGCAGTGTGTAGTCTGGAAGTAAATCATTACCTTTAACCAGTGTTGGGTGAGCTAAATTGTAATATATTCTATATTACTAGTTACGGCTTTAAAAATGTAATTACCGTATTTTCTGGACTATAAGTCACACTTTTTCTCATAGTTTGGTTGGTCCTGCGACTTATACTCAGGTGGGACTTGTATATTAAAATATATAATTTCTCATGTTTGTTATTGTCACAGTGATTCTGTTCTTTATGCTATAGTTATCTGAATAATTGGTTTATTTATTTATTTGGTTTATTTGATAGGGACAGATACAAAAGAAAAAACATAGACAGCTGTAGCACAGTAGTCTGATGTATGCATTGTAGCGCTTATAGCAAAAGCTAATTTTGTTAACATAGCAGATACCTATTCAGTTTGTTGTTTATGCTGTAGCTAAATAACCATCAATGTGCTACGTTAGCATACCGTACATCTTCAGCTTTTTGTTCTCTATTCTATCGTTATTATTGGTCTCAGATTTCCCCCAAAAAATGTGACTTATAGTCCAGTGCAGCTTATATGTTTTTTCTTCTCCATTATGATTTTTTTGGCTTATACTCTGGAGCCACTTATAGTCCAGAAAATAGGGTATGTTTGTATTACATATTACTGTTGCAAACATGTAACTGAGTACACTACTTTGATAAGTGATAATAATGCCACTGAGCAAAAGACGAGTCAAAGATTTCCTTTTCCTCAGCCGTCCACATTCTGAAGTGTTTTGTTTTGAGTTAATTAAATTGTAATGACTAATATATTACTGTATTTTGGTTAAGTAATATATTATATTCCTGAGTTACTGAAAAAAAGTAATATATTTCTGTAACTAGTTGCTTTTGTAATGTGTTACCCCTAACACTGCCTTTATATACTGTCCTTATATCGGTCGGGGCCTGATACGTAGCTTATATGGAGTGAATGTTAAATGTAAAGAAAGGCCATATACAAATAAAGTCCTTTCTTCCAGATATTTTCATATCGTTTGCAGTTGAGCTTAATATAAAGTATGAGATAAACCGGGATCAAACTGAATTAGCAATTTAAATGATCAGTTTGTGACAAATTTTCACGTAAAAAACAGAGAGAAAAAAGGCTGCTGTAATATTTCCCCTAAAGTGTCTTGCTCAAGGGAACTACGACAGCCTGTGGTGTCCAAAAGGTAAAGTGCCAACCCCAGGACCAGAGTGAAATCGAAGTACAATAAAAAGTATTAAAAAACAGCATTTTGTCTCGAAGTGAATGGCTCGTCCACTTCCTCATGAGCTTAATCCCACTAAATACTGTGATTTTCATTCTTTATCCATCATTCAGTCAGCTCTTCATCATAATTTTGATTTATTTGAGCCTCTCACATTATGAAGGCTCTTTTTAACGAATACGTTTTTAAAACAAATAAATAATAGTCCTTTTACTAACAACGATTTTACTAAACAAAGCGCAAAGTTGTTTTTTTCCCCATCCATGTAGCTTTCACTGCAAAAAAGAGCATCCACACAAGTTAGAATGATTGACCTTCAGAGTATCCATCTTGTTTTCTTTGTTATCGTTATTGCAATAATAAATGACGCAAGGTCAGGTCTTTACATGTTTGGGACTTACAAATCTGGTAACATTCGGTTTTAGTCATGATTTTAAGCTGGTTCTAGATTTACGATAGTTTATTAATATTTTTTTTAAGCTGTACAAGTTGGAAGTATCGGAGAAAAAAACCCTAACAATACCTCCCAATTGTTCACATGACCAAATCAAATGTACACTTAAGGTGCACAGACAGAAGCGAAGCGGGGCGGACGACCAATGATGTCAATTCACTCTATTTCAGGGGTGTCCAAACTATGTTATCGAGGGCTGCATATTGAATTGTGTAGGGCGTAGAGGGCCACAGATGAGCGGCCAGTGCAGTTGAACACTCAACTGGGTTATTTTAAGAGAGGTTTAAACCTTTCCCCACGCCTTTCACCACTGCCCCTTCCGTCCGTAGGGGTGGATCCCTCCCCAAAATGGTTCCCCTCGAGGTTTCCTCATTTTCCCCCATGTGGTTTTAAGAGTTGTTCCTCACCGTGGAGGAGGGTCTAAGGATATGGGATACTCTAAGCTTGTTATGTCCGATTTACTTATTTACGGGACATTACATCTGGTTGTGACATTTCATTTGTGTGTGACTTATTTTGATCATTCTTGATGTCTGATATTGGTTTGTTTATGTCCATACCGACCTTTGAGATGACTCCTGTTGTGATATAGGGCGTTACAAAAATAAATTGATTGATTGTTATTGAGTCTGGAACTCGCAGAAAACAACTATCACCTATGGCGACGTGTGCCAATTTAACAAGAAGCTTCGTCTATTCAATACGAAATCTTTCCTCATAAAACACCAGGAAATGGCGACAATAGCAGTAACCTTTGGAGGCCCCCCTGCAGTGCCTATGAGGACCAAGAAGCAAGAAAATATTTTTTACTTCTTGAAAAAGGCTTGTTTGGAGCTGGAAGGAACCTGCAATTTCCATCCATTTTCTTCCGCTTTATCCGGGGTCAGGTCGCGGTTTGTTTGAAATGATTTTAATTTGCACCAGCCCAGCAGAATAAAGGTTTTTTAGGAAATGTAAATAGAGAATGAATGTTGTGGGATTCCTTAGTTGCCTTTGGAGTTTTTTATTTTTGTTTTTTTAAGCAAGAAAATAAATGGGTTACCCCAGCTCTAATAACTGTTCATGTCTCATACTCTGCAGCCTTGCGTCCAATTGCAAATATTTGAGTTTAAACAGGATAAATACTCTAAATCTGAGCTTTGTAACTTCTGTAAATGCTTCCTTTTTCGCAGAACGTCCTTAACCTCAGTAGTTCCTGATGCTGAAGAAGCCCACGCTGGTGGGAGACTCCTTCACAGTGACCGTCACCAGATTGGCCGTGACGTCGGTGACGAACACGTGCTCGATCAGACTCCGCGGCGGTTTCCACTCGCCACTGGGCACCACCTGACTCCCGAAGTCCGGGTCGGAGTCGGAGCTGCTCCCCTCTTCTCCGGCGCTCAGCTCGTTCACCTTCTTCCCGTCTTTCGAAGCCTCGTTGCTCGTGACTTTGTGCACCGTGTTTCTGGAGCTCTTCATCTCCGTGGCCAGCTCTTTGGCCTTGTCCGGCCTGTTCTGTAGTGGTGCAGCGGCCGCGGGGCTGTTAGGCGACGCCACGTCTTGGTTTTGAGTCTTCCGAATCGGGGTGGCAGGACTTTTGAGCCCGGACGTTTGCATGATTCCGTTCGTGTGCACTTCTTTAGCTTTTTGAAGATGTAGCAGGTTTTGTTTCGGCCCTTGCGCTCCCAGTTGCCCATTTTTGGACGTCAATGCACTCGCGGATTTGCCGCTGGGTGTCCTTTGCAAGCTAGCGATGCCACTTAGCGGTTTCTTCACCACGCTGGGCGAGCTTAGCGTGTGCTGCGTCGTCCCTTGGTGCTTGATCGTGTTCAAATTCAAAGCTGCTACTCCTTTAGATTTGTTAGCCACGGGTGTTTTCAGATCCAGGCTCGGTCCGCTGACGTTTGCGTGTGTTAGCTTAGCATCGCTTCTGTTTTGGTTAGCTTTGTTAGCCGCTAGGTTGCTCTGCGGTGGCGCTGACTTAGCCGTGCTCCCGCTTTGACCCACGGGGCTCCGGCTCAGGCCGGTCACGCTGCTCCGGTGGAAGCCCATGAATGTAAAACTGGCAGGATGGACAGGTTTTTTGATGGCGCCCGGGACGTCCAGCTCCTTCACTGCAATACAAAAAGTAATCTTGTTAGAAATGACTCAAATGAAGAATATTTAAACTTCATTTGGGTCATTCTGACTTGTTAAGTACAAACATCTAATGGTTTAAGTGTTTTGCACTTAAAATTTGAAAAATCTAATTTCAAGTAAATTGAGATTCATTATCTAATTTTAAACTCTTAACTTTTGCTGTATATTACTGGCATAAATATGGGGAGAAATGTACTGTATTGCAAGTTTCTGTAATTTAAAGTTTTCAAATACAGGTAAGGCATTTTGTTCAGTGTTTGTGTCATAGTCATGAGGTGGAGAGTTCCAATTCAGCTCTTGCCAGCTTTTTTTTCAGTTGGTCACAGAGAACACCACAAATTGGCAAAAATACTAGTTCCACAGTCAGATAATTTTACTTACTGTATCACGGGCAAATATATATACAAACGTTACTTACAGGTCCTTCTCAAAAAATTAGCATATTGTGATAAAGTTCATTCTTTTCCATAATGTAATGATAAAAATTAAACTTTCATATATTTTAGATTCATTGCACACCAACTGAAATATTTCAGGTCTTTTATTGTTTTAATACTGATGATTTTGGCATACAGCTCATGAAAACCCAAAATTCTTATCTAAAAAAATTAGCATATTTCATCCGACCAATAAAAGAAAAGTGTTTTTAATACAAAAAAGTCAACCTTCAAATAATTATGTTCAGTTATGCACTCAATACTTAGTCGGGAATCCTTTTGCAGAAATGACTGCTTCAGTGCGGCGTGGCATGGAGGCAATCAGCCTGTGGCACTGCTGAGGGGTTATGGAGGCCCAGGATGCTTCGATAGCGGCCTTAAGCTCATCCACAGTGTTGGGTCTTGCGTCTCTCAACTTTCTCTTCACAATATCCCACAGATTCTCTATGGGGTTCAGGTCAGGAGAGTTGGCAGTAATACCATGGTCAGTAAACCATTTACCAGTGGTTGTGGCACTGTGAGCAGGTGCCAGGTTGTGCTGAAAAATGAAATCTTCATCTCCATAAAGCTTTTCAGCAGATGGAAGCATGAAGTGCTCCAAAATCTCCTGATAGCTAGCTGCATTGACCCTGCCCTTGATAAAACACAGTGCACCACCAACACCAGCAGCTGACATGGCACCCCAGACCATCACTGACTGTGGGTACTTGACACTGGACTTCAGGCATTTTGGCATTTCCTTCTCCCCAGTCTTCCTCCAGACTCTGG
>OMNZ01035027.1:0-10696 GCA_900303255.1 Lesueurigobius sanzi | reverse complement strand
CTTTCTTTCTCTCCCTCTCTCCTCCCTCCCTCTGTCTCTCTTCTTTTTCTCTCTCTCCTTCCTCTCTCCCTCCCTCTCTCTGTTTCTTCTTTCTATCTCTCCTTCCTCTCTCTTGCTCTTCTTTTTCTCTCTCTCCTTCCTCTCTCCCTCTCTCTCTCTGTTTCTTCTTTCTCCCTCTCTCCTCCCTCCCTCTGTCTCTCTTCTTTCTCTCTCTCTCCCTCCTCTCTCCTTCCTCTCTCCCTCCCTCTCTCTGTTTCTTCTTTCTCTCTCTCTCCTTCCTCTCTCCCTCCCTCTCTCTGTTTCTTCTTTCTCTCTCTCTCCCTCCTCTGTCTCTCTCCTTCCTCTCTCTCTCTCTCTCTGTATTCCTTTGGTATTTGAAAAGAAACTGTATTCGAAATACCCTTAAATGAGTATTTGTACCTGAATACAGTTACTCAAAATTAGTATTCTGAATGTGTATTTTAAATACATGAATTTAGTTACTCCCCAAGACTGGAGCAATATGAACATTTTAGACATTTTAAAAGCCTTCCAGAGTATAACCAAATTCGGAAAAAACAGCCACGGGCTTAAGAGGTTAAAGAAACCTGTGACTTGAGTATTTTACCAGTCGTACTGATCAAGAAAAAGTGAGAACATCTCACGTCCGTCATCTCAGTCCCGTGGACAATATGGCACAGCGGAATGTAAATTTGAGTCTGATAGAAATGTCTAAGAATAGAATAACTCTGGTTATGTAAGTATATGGGTGCAAATAAAACAGGACACAATCTAAAAGTTGACAAACATCCAAAACTCCACACACTTTGATCAGTTGCAGCCTATTTCCCAAACAGTAAATCTAGGACGCTGTAAAACAGTCAAGCCAGCACTCACTGAACTCCTACCAATCACCATGAAATATTCAAATCCACGCGCTGTCTGAGGGAACTTTTGTCATGACTGGCACTTCCCCTTCCTGCAGGAGAGGCTGAACATGCATTTTTGAGTCGGGCCGACGGCTACGGATCTGACATCCTGCACCTCCCTGGGACATGGGGGTTAGGAAGCTGTGGGGGAGAGTGGCACGCATCACCTTAGTTGACTTAAATGGGTTTTTGTTGCGTATCTGCTGTTTATACATTTCAGCTTTGAGGAGCAGACACTTCATTTCAATTTTTAAAGATGAAGGCTACATTATTCAGCAGTGTCACTGAGGGTGAAAACATGGGGGAGAAGGATAGAATGATCTGTAATGAGCTAAAAGTCAATGCAAAAAAAAAAAAATACACAACACACATTTTACTGCTTTACTTTGTAGGCTATAAAATAAATGTAACAGTCATATCATGCACTTGTGAGGTAAGTTTACATACCCTTTTAATATTTTGGCCATTTTTCATAGAATATGAATGATAAAACAATTTGTTTTTTCTCTCACTCATGGTTAGTGGTTGTGCAAAGCCATTTATTGTCAAAGAACTGAGTTTACTCTTTTGAAATCATAATGAAACAGAAACTACTGAAATGTCCCTGATCTAACATTTACATGACACTGCCAGGAAAATTGTTCAAGAGCAAAGAAAAACTCTCTTCAGCTGAAATACAGGACTCTCTGACAAATTTGGACTCTTTGTTTAAAGATGCACAATATATATAAACATTTGATCATATATTTGGCTAGTTTCTATTAGAAAAACATAAACAAAAAGCTTTTGTTTTGACAATAAATGGCTTCACGCAACCACTAGCCATGAGTGAAATAAAGGTTTTTGTGTTATCATTCATATTCTATGAAATTTCGAGCAAATTGTACATGCATCAGCCTTCAACTGTGAATCAACATCTAGATCTAGGTCTGGTTTCACTTGACAAGACACCATACAGCTAGAAAGAATGATTTCTCAGACCCATCATGTAAAATAAACACATTCTGTCCTTGCTTGACCTCCTCCAAATCCTTCAGGCCGAGACGTGGCGTGACCAAACACAAATCAATTCACTTCCAGGAGCTTTACAGTAACCTGCCTCAGTTCCTCACGTCCCGCTGTATCACGTCCTCATACGTTTAATTACACAGATGTAATCCAAATGAACTTGTTGATGGAATAATTGGGGCCAGCTCGCCTCTGCTGCACGTGCTCAGTACTCGCACTCCTCTCCCCCGCCGGCGCTTATGTAACTGCTACACACTCGCCTCTTCCTGCCCGCTGCGCCTATGTGCACATGCCGCGGAGATGCTTGTTGCCATGCATGTTATCCCGAAGTATTTCCTCCGCGCTCATCGATACGCACTGTACCATCAAAGGGGAAGCTCTGGCTGTGATGTACCGAGCAGCAGGGGCCTTCTCACTTCGTGCTTTTGTGCTCGCGTAGCACACATGCTGGCGAGTCGCTGCTCTGCTTTGGGAACTGAACTGGAAGGGTCATCTGTGGTCATAGATTTTGTGGAATGCCAGTCTTTGCCAGTGGTGGGCAAAGTCAGGAGCAGGGCCAAATTCAGCTCTATCCTCAGGCCTCTACGATGGTTTTGTCCGTTACAGAACAATGAGTTTGGGGCAACATGGGGAAATGCAGACCCCATCTTGTGGCAGCAAACCATGGTCTATGCCAGGGCTCTTCAATTATATTTTTTACTGGGCCAGATTTGTCATTTTGCAAGCTCCACACCATCACCACACATATTAATATTTTTGCATGACTAAATGAAAAAGTATTACCATTATTGCTCAAATAGCATTGAACGTAGAATATCTTTTATCTAGTCCAACATTTAAACCTCTAAAAACGCTAAACCGCAGTATACACATTATAATAACTCTGGAAGTGAGAGACAGCCCCTTTGGCTCTAAAGGCCTTTCCAGTTTTATATTGTTGCTTATTACTTCGAAGGCTTGATGCTTCAGAAACACTTGGCTACTTAATATGCACAAAGCAAAAGGGGGACTTAACTCTGAATCCCAGCTGCTGGATTGGGATCTAAATGGAAGCACTGCAAAGTAAACAAGAATTCGTTCTCCATAATTATTATGTAGCCAGCATGGTAGCCTCTGCTGCGGTAGCCTCTGCTGCGGTAGCCTCTGCCGTTGCTGTAGCGCTCACAGTGCGTCATAAGTGGCCTATTATTATTTCTTATTGTGGGACTTTGCCAGTGGGCCAGACCAGATTGTTTGGGGGGCCGGATCTGGCCCACGGGCCACCATTTGCCGAGGCCTGGTCTACACTTACGACTGAGAGAGGTATGTACAATGGGCAACATAATGAATCTCCAATGCTCAAGATGAGAAATAAGAACAAAGTTTCTGTGAAGAAATTAGTATGATCAAAAGTTCTAATTTGTAAAATGATTTCTTGATCAAATGTGATTTGTTGACAAAACTCACCATTATAATTCTGAATCTGTATGTTACTGGTTCTGCCAACAATCAGCCCCATGGGTAATCAGTTCCTGTTACCCTTGCGTCTGAATGTAACCCTTACGATTTCATCTGTAAAATGCACAAACCTCGTTCTACACTAATCTCCCTGCAACAGTAGAGTCCTCAGCCGCTTCAGCCTCTCCATCACCTTTTCACTACCCTGTTTCCCACTCCACAATTCCCCAATACTCTCTCCATTAATCATTTATAACAGCCAGTGTACACGCAGTAAAGATTATCCAAATATTTGATTCACTTTATTAAATTGTTCTTGTTCATCCTGTCTATGTGAAGTGTCTAAAAATGCGTTTGATGCATTATTATCATTAATATTTTAAAAAGAATATACCAATGTTATGGTATAATACTAGCCTGGCCTTAGCCATCCCTAAACTCTGGTCAATTATCATTTCCCTACACGTTACAGTCTGGGTTCGATCTCAGTGGCTGTGATACATCGGTTGAATTTCTTCGGACCATTCAGCGAGCGGGGGGTGTTGTAGGTGGCGTCAAGCATATTCAGGAAATAAAGAAAAAGAAATGGGAAATTGGGAAGATCCAGACCCTCTGCACGAAATGAGTACGAGGGTATGGTTAGACCAGGCTAGTATAATGCATACCTTCACCAACTCCGTACCTGAACTGTTGTATTGTTTTATTTGCACATGTCTCGGTTATCCTTCATTTTCAGTTCATCTCCCTCATACATTTGAAACGCCAGTCCACACTCCAATATACAGTACCTCACACTGAGATTTCCAAACTAGTCTTATGAATTTTAAAGTTTACACACCTTCACTGAACTTGTCTGCAGTCAACCTCCTTTCACAACGCTCCATTGCATTGTTGCCAGTACATAATGTTTATCAAGTTTCGTTTTTTCGTTCTTCTCTGGTCATAATGTTGGATAAAGGATCTTTAAACTACATACGAAATGAACAATACAAAACAAAACAAACAAAATACCATGGACAAGATGCCTTAAGAAGTTGTAAAAACTGAGTCAGGGATGACTTCGAACTTTGAAAGAGCTACCGAGTCCCGTGGTTTAGCACACGAGACATAATTTATGCTTGGGCCTCAAATTTCTATGCATGGTCCACTTTTTTGATGTATCGCCTTTCATGTATTCCACTTGAACTCCACCTATTCCCCATTTCCTGCGCAGATGAAATTTCAAGGATCATAATCTTGGGTTAATCCTCGATGTAGAAAATAGCAATAGCGTGTTGTGTGACTTATACCTGGCAGTGCGGATTACACCGGCTTTCCAATTGTTTCCTGGAGCCTGGGATTGAATAGGGGACAGCCTTTTGTGCTGCGAATTGCATTACTTGTCACAGCGGCATTGATAATAAGCTTCACTTATACAAGCCTTCTGTCATCCTGCCAACCACACAGCTTCTTTTTTTTACATGAAAGCGAGCTACTTTGAAAGCGGAGAGATGATGAAATTGACAGTTTTGTGCTATTTTTATTGAAACCTATGAGTGATGCCATTGTCATCGCCGGAGTGTGTATTATTGAACACTCTTGAATAATAGGAAGGTTGGGGGGGGGGGGGTGTAGGACTTAGCATGGACAGCTACATTGTGCGCGGCTTCTATTCTTCGCACGTGGGAGGTTGAGGTTGGTAAATGGAAATCCAAGGGAGGCTTGTCATAACAGCAGCCATAATGACCATCAAGGCACAAATGTTGGAGGGAGGAATGGTAGCAGAAAGGAAGCAGTGAAAGAAGAGTAATGAGTGAATAGATAGGACGCATCTGCCAAAGCTGACAGAGCACTGAGATCATTAAAGTCATAGACAAAGTGAGAGAGTAATTCCAATGCCTGGATACAAACAATCTGTCTATCTATCCATGAAGCATACTGGAGAATAAATGTGTTGGTGAGACTAACATACGTTTTTGTTTTAACAGATTCAGAGAACTCTCAGCTTTCTTCTCAAACCTTTGACTGAACCTATTAGCCGGATGAGCACATCACATATTTCACAAGACATCAACTCACTAGCCTGGCACGCCAACCTGGCTTCCTCCAGACTACCAGACTGTCAGACTGCGCCCGCCATCTTGATTGTTACCGGGCGCATGATGGGAAATTCTGGAGCTGAAAATGATGTATCGCAAACTACCGCCTCCCGCGCCGTGTGATTGGTCCATGCAGATTTGACTCCCACACTGTCTTCCCAGGTTACATGGAGGAAGTCAGGCTTGTGTGCCAGGCTAACAACTTACATACCATGGCTTATTAAATGTAGAGCACCATTCTCTGTTACTCTTCAACGCAGCATAAATCTTCAGGCTTAATGGGACTAGAGGCCATTAGCATCACTTCACGGTCACAAAAAAGCCTGGACTAGTGATGAATTATGTGGCAAATAGTGAATATTGGCACACACAACAATGCATATCTTCCAAGTTAGGGCTGGACAATATGGTGGGGGGAAAAAAGGCTGCCAACCATACAATGAGGAAACCCCCTTGACGACAAATTGAGGTCAATCTCAATAAGCTGCCAGGATCACATTGCACCAGTCCCTTATGGCTCCTCCTGCAGGTGGTGGGTCCACAGGAGGACGGCCCCAAGACGCTCCTTCATCTCTGGGCGATGTAATGGTCCTTGATGGTCTCTCATCATAAGGAGCTTGGGAGACCCTACTAGAGGCATAATACCCCAGACAACAGAGCTCTTAGAATAATTTGGCTGATCTAACCCCTCCACCATGAAAAGGTGGCAGTTTGAGGAGGTTATTATTCACATAATTATTCACTAATAACTTGCTTAATAAACTAAACAAGATATTCAAAATCCCCCCTGCACAAATCTTTGAAACTAATATACAGTATCAACAAAATACATGTAAATCCATATCTTAAGCTAGGCTCTACCCATAATGTAGATTTTGTAAAAAAAAAAAATATATATAGTCAATTTTGGCCACTTTCACACAGAAAATGCCTTATTTTAATACGAAAACATAAAATGACAAAAAACTTGCAATATGTTTTTTTTTCTCTCTCAGTCAGTAAAATACAGCAAGAGTTTAAAATTGATGTCACTCAATTTACATTTTCTCCCTATTCCCCTGCGTCTCGCCTTAAACTTTGTGAAATCTTGATTTTGTGCCACACAAAGACCGTGAAAACCGTGGACGTATGATTATCGTGTCCTCCATTTCAAGTCATTTTTGGACACAGGCTTGTAATAACTACCTTCACGTGTTTGGCTTAATACATAATTCTACTGCTTTCCTCTAGCTATTTTCATATTTATTTTCCCCATAGTCTGCGCCGTTTTCATAGATGGGAGCGGCTCCAAAAACACCCTTCAACAGCATGATTGAGCTTCCTTTAGCCCACGCTGGACAGTATGGGGAAAGCCACGCCCCCCTACATCCACTGTTTTCACAATCCATGGTGCCACACTGTTGCGAGTAGCTGTATCATCACAAGAGAAAGCCCAAGTTAACACAACATATGACTCCATGTTTCAGCCCGTATGTGATCAAACTGCTCTCTTGACATCGGCCCACTCGCACTCACAGTTAATGCTGAAGTATCTCCTGAGCTGCGGGGGGCCTACACTTGAGAATATGTTTCTGGTATATCCTTTGTGTGTGGCGTGCTGACTGAGCCTATACCTGACCTGCTGCCGGCACACGATGTCACAGCGGGAGCCGTCAACGCGGAGCATGGGCTTGTATCTGTCGTAACCAGTGAGCAGTCAATGGAAAACACCACTGAGCTCGGGAGAATGTAAGGCAAAGCTGACATGTTGTAATGTGGACCCTTTTTCTCAATGACAAAAGATGAATTGGGCGTGAGACAATACAAGTGAATGAGGAAAAAAAAAAAAATTTAGAGATATCAATTTGAAACTTTTACTGTAGATTACTGACATGAATATGAGATAAAATGTTTCATGTCAAACATTTTATCAAACATTTGTACAAATAGACACAACCATAACATTCATGATTTTCCTTTAGAGGCCTGACTGCTATTGGGAGTACAGATTGTCCATATCTTGCAGTACGATATTTGTACTCAGAGATGTTATTCCCACTGCGCAGATTGCTCTGAAAGCTCTCAAGTCTGTTTTTTGGCAACAGTTGGTGCAGTGGATGTCCATTTTGGCCCATCTCCCTGACCAACATGGTGTAGATTAGCCAATAGGTTTCGTTCACGTGACGTCAGGTGGAGGGAAGGTCGAGCTTCCGTGGTGGAAATAGCGGCCTTCACTTACACAATCATGCCGATGGTATGCGCCGCTTTCAGCTGTTCTAATCGATCTCACAGGGACAAGAGTTATAATCGAGTTCTCAAGCCAGTGGAAACACAAAGGCCTTGAATAACTACTCATTAAAAATGAGCCAAATAAGATGAGAAAAATGGCTGGAAAATCTCTGTTATTCCATACATACTCTTGTAGGCCTTTATTTATCGTTTAGTGTAGAAACACGTTGCTAGCCGCCTCGACAGCCGGTAGATGCTAGAACGTGAACGCAACCTATTTCTTTGTTGCCAGGTGCAAGTTTATACTGTATGTTACGAGCCACCTGAAAAAATTAAAATTAAAAATCAATAGTTTGACCTAATGTAAGATCCTTTAGGGCGACTCCAGGGTTGGCAAAATACTTGGAGAGGACACTAGCCTAACTGAGGTTGGACACAGAGGAGGAGAAACTAATAAAGAAAGACACTGCAATTGTATTATGGCATGAGGCTACAGCTCTATGAAAAATGAAATTCAAAGGCTTTAACTAGGACATCTCATTCTACTGATGTGAGTCTCTTGATTGGTGTATTGCATAAATTATATCCTTGTCAGCGAATTTTAGAAGAGTTCTTGGGGATGTGCTTATGAATAGATTACAGCTACGTATATTACAGCCAAACTTTGTGAACCTGTTTTAAGGGTTCACAAAATTCCCAATTTACAGGTTTTGGGCCAGTTTGCTCTGTATGTATATTTTCACCTGGGGACAAATAAATGACTTAATCTTTACAATAAGGAGTGTAATTATTTCACTGATTCAACATTTCTCCATAGAACTATTGTATATTGGAAATTGTAACTTCAATTGACAATTACGACATACGTATCAAGCGTCGGTGAACCCACTGCTCTCTGCCATTGAAATGCATTGGACTTTGAGGGGTGGATGAATGGATCTTTGTGATGTCAAAAGATAACCTGCCTATAGAGGCAAAGGTGTAATATAAACAGATATTGGTTTTGTTTTCACCAATGCCTCATTGAGTCTATGGGAATTTGTGACGTAATGTTGAAATTGTCAATAACCATTTTCTCAAAATGCATTTCCCTCACATTGTGGCAATAACATCTCTACTTTAGTAGCACATACAGACCCAAAACTTTCCAGCCTTTCCTTTACAGTTCCAGACAAAGGCCTTCTATTTCATCATCTCTGTGCTTGAAGAAATTGAACGCTTTGTCAACAGACTTGGTTGATGGTTAACACCTGTACGATTGAGAACCAACACAAACCCAAAAAAACAAGCCGACATTTGAAAATGCACAGATTTGCTCACGGATAACTAGTTTATTCAACAACTAACCAAGGTATCCAAAATCCCCTCTTATTGTAACTATATCAACAAAACAAAACAATGCATTTCAATCTGGCTTAACAGAGAAGTCTTACAACCACAGTCACATTGTCAGTCAATATTGCAGGCAGACTCAGCTCAGAATATTGAGAGGCCAAAGCATCGTCAGTCACTGCCTTTCAGTCTGACAAATTGTGCAAACTCTCGTATTGACATTTACGAACACGAATACGAGTCTATAGTTGGACGTTGGACGAGAAACACCGGCCTCTCTCGTGAATCACAATAGTGCATGCTCACACATTTATATTGTTGAAGTATTCTATATGCAAATCGAGGGTATTTGGATATTTACACAATCTGCCCAATGTTTTCTTATCAGCTCCAATCATACTGTATAAGGCCTGTCCACAGGCCCTTCACTGTCCATTATATCCCCACCGCAAAGCACATGCACAGTGCACACTATACAATGTGTTGCATTTTTCCTATAATTATTGCCATTACGAACACGTATATAAAATAAATGGATCGAGATAAGGCACTGCTATGTATAATTAGGCTAAAGAAGCGCATTGCATATACAGTAGTGCAGCTGAAGTAGTGTGAGTATTTGACAAAATCCTATATGAACACCCCTTTTATCTCAACCCCTACAGCTTTGGGACGCACCTTCAACATATTGACCCAATGCACGTGACGTCACGCTCTTCATTGGAACGCCCCTCTGCCATGACAGACGGGTAAAAGAATCACGCGTGCCCAATGAAAGCTTGTCAACAACCAGCTCGTTGGTAGCTGTATAGTTAATAATTTCATTGGATTCAGCAAAATAAAAGGTTATACATTGCTGAGTGGTTGGCTGTTGTACGAACACACAAGGCTGTAAACCAAACTTGGCTTTCATAACATACTGTACCTGCTTTCGAAGACAGAAGAAGGCGGTGGAAAGCTGCCCTCAATCAAATGACTGGCAGCCCTCCAAGTATTCATGGGTTTGCAATGAACACAAGGTAAGATTAATGTGCATACATCATTTCAGCAATTAGCTGTAATCAAAGATTATTATATAGATGGTATCTGATGATTGAGTGTGGAAAAAATAATGCCCCTACCATGTAGACTAGGATAAATGTGTTGTTTGAAACGAGGCACAAGTTTTCTTCTCGGATGTTCTGTGGTAAAAAAAGAAAGACATGCAAATCCATAAGGCTGTGGTATGTGTCGTATAGATCATTTGCTGAGACGTCACGAATATCACGTGACATTCTTTGCGCTACCATTTTGGACGTAGGATTTGCACATCTTCCGATAGGAATAACAACTACGGGCCCATGCTACAGGCTCTAAAATCATCCATTACTCCCATTTAACTTTCGCCTGACCCTATTTACACACCAATAAGCTTGTCCGTAGATATATAATAAAAGTCCTGATAGAAACTCGCCGCGAAATCCATTGGAATATCCAGTTGTATTATATATCTGTGCTCTAGTTCTGACGCTGATCAGCTACGTTAAAACTAAGCACAAGCTAGCGAAAATGGGTAAAAACAAACGTCATTGGGGAGCTTTATTGCTAACGGAAAACTCATATAGCCAGAAGAGGAGCCGGATCTCAGAGAAAAAGAAAGCTTATTTTTACAGACAATACCAGGAGTCCTGGGTTTGTCGCTAAAAGTCTGGTCTGCATCGTATGTAGGGACTGAGGTAATGACAC
>OMNZ01034999.1:2699-14871 GCA_900303255.1 Lesueurigobius sanzi | reverse complement strand
TACATATATTTTTTGATTTACTTGACAATGAGTTAATTAAAAAATATAATTTCACAGATTTTAGACCTGGTTTAGACCTGGTTTGGTCCAGATTTAGACCTGGTTTAGTCCTGGTTTGGTCCAGATTTAGACCTGGTTTAGACCTGGTTTAGACCTGGTTTAGCCCTGGTTTAGTCCTGCTGCTTTAGTCTTACTTTAGGCCTAGTTTAGTCCTGGTTTAGACCTGGTTTAGTCCATGTTTAGACTGGGTGTTGACCTGGTTTAGACCTGGTTTAGACCTGGTTTAGACCTGGTTTAGTCCTGGTTTAGCCCTGGTTTAGAATCAGAATCAGAATAGAGTTTATTGCCATTGTCAATGAAGGTTTCACAGACTAGGAATTTACTTTGGTTTGACTCGTGCAACATGAAACATAAATATAAATAAGAAGAAAAATAAGATAAATAATAAACTATGGAGAAAAAAATAAAATAGTAATAATTAAATAAAGGCTATAACTATAAGCCATGCATAAAAAAATCTAATAAAAAACAAAATAAAATAATGACACAACAGCATAAATGGTAAATGGTGAATTACAGTTTAGCAGCAAATGTGAGTGTGGACATACCACATAGTGCAAATATAGCAGTGCAAATGGAACAGGTTATTCAGTCCTGCTGCTGTAGTCCTACTTTATACCTAGTTTAGTCCTGGTTTAGTCCTGGTTTAGACCTGGTTTAGTCCTGGTTTAGTCCTGGTTTAGACCTGGTTTAGTCCTGGTTTAGACCTGGTTTAGTCCATGTTTAGACTGGGTGTTGACCTGGTTTAGACCTGGTTTTCGCCTGCCTTAGTTTTCTGCCTGTTTCCTTCCTGTCTCCTTCCTGTCGTGTCCAGACTCCATTTCCCAGCATGCCTCTCTCTCTCTCACTGTAGTCCTCTTGTTGACACCGTTTTTTTCTCATTGGTTTAAAACTTCGCTGATTGTTCTAAAACGCTGCGCTCTCATTGGTCCAGGGCCCCGGCTCCGTGTTGGCTCCGCCTCTCCTCCTCGCCGCCATGACGACGGAGGCTGTTTGTGAGCGCGTGCAGACGATGGCGGGACTGGACCCAGGCATGACTCAGCAGTACAGCGCCACCATCAGGAAGGTCAGGCAAACATAAACATAAATGTGAAGATGGTGTCTAGGCCAATGAGAATCAAATATGACCAGGTATATTATCGTTAACATGGTTATTGTGGTCATGTTGAGTAATATTAAACTGTGGCTGTTTTTTACACGCTCTAAACCAAGAGCCCAAACAGAGGAAAAGTGCAACTAGTCCATCCAAATGTCATTTATAAACTGAAAACACAGGCTCCTCACTAATGACATCATCTTCATACCCCTCTCTGTTTCAGGCCAATATAAACGGCAGAGTCCTGTCTCAGTGTAACGTGGAGGAACTGAAGAAAGAGATGAGCATGAACTTTGGAGACTGGCAGCTGTTCAGAGCCGCTGTGAGTATCAATAGCAGGGGCGAAATTCTCAAATTAGGGTCTCAATTAGGGTTCCAATAGACAAGGTAGGACAAAAAAAACTTACATATAATGGGGGGGTTGGGGGTCCTCCCCCAGAAAAAAATCAGATGTGATTTCTTGCATTCTGGTTAGTTTTAAATGATAAAATTATATTTTTGTCTGTTTTGTGTCCTGTTGTCAAAAATTGGGAATTCAAGTAAAAAAAAAAAAAAAACTTTTTTAAATGTATTATATTTAGATGTAGTTTTTGCCGTTTTCCAAATTAAAAAATGATCAATAAAAAATGTATTAAATGTAATAATTTACTATAAACATTTAAAGTTTTAAAATAACATAACACAAGTTTTCTGACCTTGAAAACAGATGGTCTAAACCAGTGTTCGTCAAACTGTGGAAAATGTACCAGTGGTGATGTGTGGGATTACTTTGTCAAACCCACCTGGTAAAACATATGAAGAGTTTGTTTGCAAAAGCAGATATCTCCGTTTTGAATTTTTTGCTAAGTTGTTTTAAATTTGTATTACCGTACTCTGGAGGGAGCACCAGTAAAGTTAAAGGTGAATTAATTTGATCAATAACCAGTGACTTCATATTTCTGATGCACTAAAATAGATCTGGTCATTAAAATCTCATCTACAAAAAGAGAAAACTACAAGCATGTGTTGATTTTTGTCAATGGCACTTATCTGTTTTTGCAAATAAACACTTCATATGCTTTTCACCGTCTTTGTGTGCTATTGTGGGGAATTAAGGCTATTTTATCTCCATACGCAAACAGATCCGTGCATTACAAGCGTAGTTACCCTCACTGTATTCATACTTCCAACCGCAGGTAATGTAGCATGTGTTTTTGAAACCCTGTGGTCTTAGAAAATTACCATTTTCTAAGAACACAAACGTGTCAGCATTAATATCATAATTAACAATAAGACAAAACAAAACTAGATCAGATTTTAAATATGAGGATGGAAGGGCACAGGGGAAGTTTTATCTGCCTTTGACTAAATGTACATTTTAATGATTTGTGTATATAGTAGGGATGTAACGATATCACCATCTCACGGTACGATACGATATCGATATTGATCTCACGGTACGATATTTATTGCGATATTGTGGAGAGGCTCACGGAATTTTAAAAAAGCTCACGATATTGTGTTTATGATGATAAATAACAAAAAACTGCCATTTAATCTGCTTTTGCCAGTCACCAGGCCAGGTTATATTTATGGATCATGACAACATGAAACGTATCATAGTGCTTTAAAAGTGCAAGTTCAAGTCAGGAGCTTTAGCCACTGACCTTTAAAATCCTTTGCATCGACTGCAGAAAAGGGACGTAAATCACACGTGATGTACCTGGGGATGTCTTGAGTCCTTGCGCTGTTGTGTGGCCAAAATGCCTCCTGTAAGGTTTTTTGACCGGACGTGGCTTTCTGTAGTTGTAGTCCTGGGGCTGTAGTGGAGCTGTAGTGTGGCTGTGCTTGGTCCATTGTCTGTCTGCCACCCGCTCTCCTCTTTAGCGGTTTTTGACACGGCGAAACCAGTAGCTTCCATACATCTGATGTAAAAGCTGCAGGAGCTGCACAATCTGAACTTCGGGGGTGTTTTCATCAGTTTCCATGTGAGTCCTGTTCGCTGCTATCCGCCGCTATCCTCCGCTCGCTATCCGCCGCTCGCTATCCGCCATGCCGATCTGTTTACAGTGTGCAGCGTGCTTATTGGCTTCTCCACGGCGCTTCTTGTGACGACCCAGCGCAAAGGATCATGGTCTATGTAGTTTAATGCGTTATTCTTGTTGTTTTTTGACGGATATCGTAACACGACCACGGCGATATCGAGGCACTTTTAGTACCGTAATATCGCGATAGCGTCAATATTGTTACATCCCTAGTGCTGTGTAAATATCATGAACTGCATTGTTTTATGCTCAATGTTTTGTAACTTTGTGTCTCGGGGACTGCAGATGGAGATTAGCTCCAAGAGCTAAAGTCTGGTACACAGCATCTTTTCATATTACTTTGATTAATGCTCCTGTACATTGTCCCTGTCAAATAAATCAAATAAACTAAATGAGCTAAAGACGTGGGGCCAATTTCACAAAAGCGTTTTAAGGTTAACACGTGAATAACTTTCATAATCGCAAGGATGTGTTTAAATTCAAAACCCGTTTCATGAGGCGCCGCAGGCGTCTACTTTACACGCCTGCGGGCAAATAATAATAGACAACTTAAACACTCGTTAGGGTATGTATTACTTGCGAAAACTACAGCCTGTGCTTCGTGTGCGGTGGGTAGCCAGCCTCACATGGCCAGCCTCACATGGCCAGCCTCACATGGCCAGCCTCACATGGACAGCCTCACATGGCCAGCCTCACATGCTGCATGACTGCGTCACGTTTTCTGTTTATTTTTCAGTGCTGACGCATCACTTCTTCTCTTCAACACCTTTTGCGTGCATCTTCACGGCTTCTATGAGGCTCATTCTTTGAACGGATGTAAAATTTTCTACACGTTTTTGCCGACATTTCACGCAACAACCCTTATTTATGCTGTTTATACCGGTTTCACCTGGGAGCGCCCATTATGCAATGCCAGGTTGTCATTAATTGACTGCACCTGTTTAGTCTGCAGCTAAACGCGAGGTTATTGTTATACGCGTGCAGCTAAACGAGCTCTCTTCTCGTGAAATAGTGTTTCAATGTTCGTTTGGCCGTAGCCGTACTTTTCTTTACGTTTTCGCCACTCTTCCTACTGCGTTTACATAAGTCTCACCTCTAGTCTCCAATTATCAAGCTGAAAATGATGCATCGCTAACTCCCGCCTCCCGTGGCAGTGATTGGTCTGCTAGTGTTCTCACCAGAGTTTAAGCAGCCAATTGGGCAAACCCAGACTCTCTTCCAATGTATCTCATACATGGAGTATAGTACATGGAGACGCCAGGCTACAGAATCACCTGGCAGGAGGATTTTAACCTAATGTGCGTGTTTTGGGTTGATGGGGGACCCGGAGGAAACCCATCCAGACACGGGGAGAAACATGCAAATTCTGCATGGTCCGGGAATCGAACCAGTAACAGTGACTGGTGCTGAAAGGGAGTAGGCCGAAGGAAGAAAGCTTATGACTGCCTAACCCTCCTGTAGATTACAATATGCATTTCACAGTAATACTATATGACGACCACAACAATTCTCTAAATGAAATTATTCGACAGGAGAAGAGTCCTCAAAGTGCAATCAATAACAGGAAAAAAATACACAGCTGCATGCATTCCCCATAGGGGGTAATAATAATAATAATAATAATAATAATAATAATAATAATAATAATAATAATAATAATAATAATAATAATAATAATAATAATAATAATAATACAGTTCATACAGTTTGACTTTACATTGATATGTGTATGTATAAGCACTTGTGCATGTACATGTATAAATGAGCCTTTAGTTTCTGGTCATGTGACCACAGACCGCCAGTGTTTGTGTATATTTCCAGGTGTTGGACATGTGTCAAAGTAGTACTTTTGTGTATTTTTCTGAAGTATTTGCATATACAGATATTTCCTGGTGGTACACATGCGTCAATAGTGTTTTTGTGTATATTTCTGAAGTATTTGCGTACAGTATATTTCCTGGTGGTACAAATGTCATGCATCAATAGTGTTCAGTGTTTCCCCTAGGTTTTTTGGTTAGGCAGGGGGTGTGGCCAGATTTGTATGTGCCGCGGAGAGAACGTGTTTGTAGAAATGCTGTTATTTGCAGCAATACTGTTGTTTTTCACTAGATACTAGATAATTTTTAGTAGCAAGTATCTTGATTATAATCTATCAATTCTATGTCTAAGAAGAATGCAACAGAAAGCTGCTCCACAGACTGAGGAGCTATTTTGGCCATTATATATATTTCTAGTAGGCTACAGTATGTTTAGGCCTAATATTTTACAGCAGTGATTTCCACAGTAATGTAATTGGAATCTTTTGGATCCGTTCAGTTCAAAAAGCCGTTCAGAAGATTGGCTCATTTTGTCATTTTTCTGTAGGAAGCTAGTGAGAAAACCCATATTATCTAAATCTAATTTGCTGAGAGGCACAGCTTTTAATTTGATTACTAATATTTACAGTGGAAATTGATTTTTAACCTTTGAAATTTGTGTCAGGACTAGAATACAATTTTGATTGACAGTTGAGGGAACGAGCGGACAACTGCTTTGCTAAGTAAATGTTTGCGCAAAAAAAACATTTCACTCATCATTTTTTTCTGCCCTTCAGCTGTTTTTGAGCGTTTATTCAAGTAGAAAAGTTGATAAAAAACAGACAAAAATAGATCCGGCTCTTTTCATACATGAGATCCGGTTCGAACCGTTCGCCTATAAGAGCCGTTCAAAAGAGCCGATTCGGTCACGAACGTCACATCACTAGTCTCTGCCTCTCCGGTGTTTCTGTCTGTATTACCGCGTGGTCCGGGGAGTTATGCACAAAACACGGACTGGATCATCAAAACACGCAGATTGGGTTGAGCAGGCAAAGACAGTCGGAAAATACGGACCGGATTTCTAACAATATGTGAGTTTCTAATGTATTAGACGCGTGTCTCAGCGATCGGTGATTTGCGCTGCATATTAATAGATCGTCCAGAGCGGGCGGGGGGCGCTGATCAAAATAATGCTAGGGGAAACACTGGTGTTTTTGTGTATATTTCTGAAGTATTTGCATATATTTCCAGGTGGTGGACATGCGTCGCTCCGAGGGGCTGCGAGAGGAAGTGGGCAGTGAAGTAGGAAGTATTGCCGTGGAGACGGTGCGTGTGGCCCCGCCTCTCGCCAGGTCCGAGTTCGGCTTCAACCTGAGCTTCGACGAACTGAGCACTGTGGGTCTGGAGGAGCAGCGCCCCCAGTGGAACATGACGGTACTACCATTATTCTTATGGCTGAAAGTCCTTTCTACTGGCCAACATCACGCACATGTGTTTGAGTATTGTCTCCACTTTTAGACACCTTTATGAGAAAATAATTAGACCTTTGTTCATATGTGCTGAAGGAGAGGACATTGGACTTTGTGACAGTTGTGTTTCATGTGGATTTTCCCAGGAATTACAGAGAAATTAGCAATAAACTAAGACTAGAAATCTGGGTTTTCACAGTTACCATAGTTACAAGCACAGAGTTTTCAGCTGCTCCACCTCAATGTTGAACTATAGGCTCTTTAGAATGTTGTTATATCCTGATTTAGTCCTTTTTTGGTTCAGTCCTTGTTTAGACCTTTTCTAGACCAGGTTCTAGGGCCTGGTCTAGGGCCCCTGGACCAGGGGCATTCCACCAAATTTTGGACCCTAGGTACAAACTATCTTGGTGGGCCCCCTGACACATATAGGCCTATTTGTGAACAGACTTCGGAGGGCCCCTCCCTTGCCTTGGGCCCTGGGTACTCAGTACCCTTTACCCCCCCAGTGTGACGCCCCTGCCCCGGACTCTCCTGGTTTAGTCCTTATTTAGACCCTGTTTATACCTTGTTTTCTGGTCTCCTTAGGGCCCCCGGACTCTCCTAATTTTGTCCTGGTTTAGACCTGTTTTAGACCTGGATCCTGTCTCATTAGGGTTCACCTGACTCTACTGGTTTATTGACTTGTTTAGACCTGGTTTTGTCCTTGTTTAGACCTTGTTCAGACCTGATTTAGACCTTGTTTTCTGATCTGCTTAGGTACCCCCCGGACTCCCCTGCTTTAGTCCTTATTTAAACCTGTTTTAGACCTGGTTCCTGTCTCCTTAGGGCCCCCTGGACTCTCCTGCTTTAGTCCTTCTTTTGACTTGGTTTAGTTCTTTTTTAGACCTGGTTCCTGTCACCTTCGGGCCCCCTGGACTCTCCTGCTTTAGTCCTAGTTAAGACCTGCTATACACCTGGTTCAGACCTTATTTTCTGGTCTCCTTAGGGCCCCCCGGACTCTCCAGACTCCATAGACCTTTGGCGTCTGACGGACCGCCAACAGGCCGAGTATCACACCGCGTACCAGGATTACATCACCCACATGTCCAGCTTAGAGCAGGACCAGAACCAGACTGACCCCAGGACCAGAGACCAGTCCAGAGACCCGAGCAGAGCCGAGCCGGACCGAGCCGAACCGGACCGAAGGATCCTCAAGAGAAACTCCATCAAACTGCCCGACGACAGCGACGTCCTGCATCCAATCAGAGAAGACCGCGAGGAGGAGGAGCCAGGGACCAGCACCCGCCCCCCAGACCAGAGCCGAGACCAGGCCAAAAACCAGTCCAAAAAACCAGTCCAGAAACTCAGCGACGAAGACTCTGAGGCTCTGGACAAGAAGGACTCGTCGGACTCTGGAGTCAGGTCGGTCAAACTTTAGGTTCATTTGAAACAGGCTCCGTCTACAAACAAACATGCAGAAATTAGAAAAAAAATTCAGAAAAATGTGAAAAAAAAGAAATTATTTGTGAAAAATGATAAATTATGAAAAAAAATTGTGAAAGATTACGAAAACATTTGTGAGAAATATGATGAAAAAATGTTTATTAAAGCGAGATATTGCAGGTGTATAGCGAAAAAAATCTTTAAAAAAAATAGAACTTCTCCATGTTTTTGGGGGGAAAAAATTGATTTTTTTAAAATAAATCAAATATTTTTTTTAAAATCCCTTCAAAAACCTACACAACATTAAGTCCAAGACCGTAAACTTTGGAGTCTGTTTTACTTTGGCATCAAACTAAAATGTTAAAAACTGAACTAGACACAAACTAAATGACAAATCCCTGTTTTCACCTGCAGCGGCTCGTCTTAAAGAACAGGTTTCATTTATTTAGTTCCAACAAAAGATGAAACCAAAGTCTGGGCTGACTCTCGTAGGCAAAGATTCTTCAGTCCTGATTTCACTGTGATCAGAGTTAGCTTCATCTTCTTCAGTAGGTTTTATTTGTGGAGACTGTGTGTGACTTCACTGTTTACTGTTAACACTTGTCCCGCCTCCTGTTGCCTCAGGTCCAATGAGAGCTCTCCAAACCACTCCCTTCTTCAGGACGACGATCAGAGCAGAACTAAACCAGTCCTAGATGGAGGCCGTATGTCCATCTGCTCCGACCAGGGCAGTGTGGGGTATGGGATATTATTTACATATACAGTACACAGTACTGTCCCAGGGCAGTATGAAATATCATCTACATACAGCATATGCTAGACTTTCACCGCATCTCCACAGACGGAGCAGAGCATTTTGATGGTGTTTCAGCCAAAAATGAACCAAACCACTGAGACTCAGGCCCCGTCCACACGAAGACAAGCTCAGGCCTAGACGCAAAAGTATTCTGTGAAGTAGTGTTGTTCCGATACCATTTTTTCTCCACCGATCCGATACCGATATATGGACTCCGAGTAGTCGCCGATACCGAGTACTTCTCCGATACCACGGTGTAAATAAAAACACTAGCAAAAGTCTGTAAAAAGACGCCAAAGCCCATAGCACATGACTCATTCTGCATATAAAATGTATTCTGTCGATGTTCTGTTTCTACTCTAAAGATTAAATGAAAGCAAAAAAGGAAACACAAATGTATCTGCTGTGAGGTTAGAGGTTTTAGTGTATGCAGAGCCCAGAAAAACACATTGTGGTATCGGAGAGGTTTTGGTTCAGGTACTTGCCGATACCGATACCTGAAAAATCTGTGGTATCGGCATGAAATCCGATACCAGTATCGGGATCGGAACATCCCTACTGTGAAGCCCACGTATCATCCACATGAAGCCGGAGTTTTGGGGGTCTGAAAACGATAATGTTTGAAACTAGGTTCCAGAGTGGAAAGATTTCAAAACGCTGTTTATGTGGCTCCTTGTTTACTGCCTCTGATGACGTCACAGCGCCATCGTTGTGTAGTATAGTCTTAGACACTTCAGAGTTATATTATTATCATTCAGTAGAGTCTGGAGCAGTCCGGTACCATGGGATTATATTCGGAAAAACACACCGGACCAAATACTTCATATTTATGGTTCATATTTAACCCAACGCTGACCTCTTTTAGTATCAGCAACTAGACACTTCCAGCACTAAAGGCCTCAGACTCAAACAACCAAACATTTGCTCAGGTTTTACTCGAGCTGCATTCTCTCATTTACAGATGAGATTTGGGGAAGTAATACTATAATACACACAATTTCAAATGTTAAATTGGGTGAAAACTGTCCCCACAGCGCCTCATGCACTCGCTGTAGACCTGTAGAAACGGTAGAATGTGTTTTGTATTTATACTAATACTTCCACACCAACAAATGATCCTCTGAACAACTCTTTGTAACTAATCGTAGGCAAATATTCTTCAGTCTTCATCTGTACTGTGTAGTTGAAGTGTAAGACGTTTCGCTCTTCATCCAAAGAGCTTCGTCAGCACTGCGCAAGCTTGGACGCCAGTGGACCTTATGAAGACCAGTAGGAGGAGTTTGCCTGTAAGTCCCACCTCTCTCTGTTCTAAAGGCTAGAGAAAAACACCTTTGTTGTCAGTCTCAGTCTCAACTAGGAATGTCACGGCTCTTTTTAGAATTAGGGAATTCTAGAACCGTAGGGAAAAATATTGCGATTTTGCAATTATTCGCGATTATCGGAATTCAGGAAGAAAAATACCAAGAATTTCTCAAAATCTTACGAGAAGCACTGCCTTCAAACTTGAGATTTAGGTCATGTTTAGACCAAGTTTAGATTACGTTTCGATTAGGTTTACACCGGGTTTAGGTCATGTTTAGGCCAAGTTTAGGCTTGGTTTAGACCAGGTTTAGGCCTTCACAAAAGTATCGTAATATTAATGTAATTGTTGTTCGGTTAAACACCTATTGAAAATTTGAAAATGTAAAAAAAAAAAAAAGATTTTTTGAAACAGCTGATTTCCATGCGATTTTCCACTTACACTTTTGTTTTTACGTTTGACACCAAAGATGTTTTTCTCTAGCTTTTAGAACCAAGACAGGTGAGACTTACAGGTAAACTCCTCCTACTGGTTCTTCATATAGTTCCACTGGCGTCCAAGTTTGCGCAGTGCTGACGAAGTTCTTTGGATGAAGAGTGAAACGTCCTACGCGTCAGCTACAGAGTCCAGATGAAGACTGAAGAATCTTTGCCTACGATGGACAACTCCTGTACGACTGAGAACCTACACAGTCCTTTGTAGCCAATATAGCCACAGAATAAAACCATACACTTTAACCTGGTTCTATCCAGTATTTAGATTTTGTCGCTGATAATATTGGCCATATTTTTAGATGAAAACATAAAACTGTCCTGTTTCTGTTCAGACCTAACGTTTGGGAGGAGGAGGCCTTTAACAACCTGAACAAAGCCAAGTCTCAGCAGAGTCATCAGACCGGAGCAGACCAGAGCCTCAACAACAACCAGGACCAAGACCAGACCCAGACCAGGGCCCGGACCGAGACCTCCACCCACAACGAGAACGTCAGAGTCCTGCACCTGAAGAGAGGCCTAAACCCTGGAGATCCTCCTGAGGTCACCACTGTGTCCAGGGAGACGGTGTGCTTTAGTGCAGAGAGGGAGAGTATTCTGTAAACTGGGACTAAACCAGGACTAACTAGGACTACACCAGGACTACACCAAGACTTAACTCGGACTAAACCCTGGAGATCCTCCTGAGGTCACCACTGTGTCCAGGGAGACGGTGTGCTTTAGTGCAGAGAGGGAGAGTATTCTGTAAACTGGGACTAAACCAGGACTAACTAGGACTACACCAGGACTACACCAGGACTACACCAAGCAAAAAGAACGACATTATAAGGCTGTATTTTGTAGCCCAGTCGCACCATAACAAACCGTGAGCATCCATTTTGTTTTGCACTGTTGATGTACTAGTCCCGCAGCACAAAACCACGGAGTAGCTGCTATAGCCGCATTAGCAAAACAAGGAACTGTGCGTAATGTAACTCTCTCTCTCTCTGTTTATCTAAATGCTGATGGCAAACTGCGTCAAAATTTTTTTGGGAGGCGTAAACCGAGACCCAGCATATCATAGCAGCGTCGCTCCAATACCTCGTTGAAATCATTGGTAAGAAATATTTTTGGGGAAAATTGAAAAAAAAAAAACAGTTCTAAAAAGGGAAATTGATTCCATCTAAACATGAAAATATGTGTTTTATGGTGAATGTTGTCCTAAAATGCAATTCTGTACTTTTGGCACTGTTACATACAAGAATGAGGAGAGAGATCATTTTGTAGATCAAGTGTAGTGAGCACTGAAATGCCAACTATAAAGTATGGCTTCAGAAGTTTGGCTTTTTTGCTCCAGAATGGGAAAAAAAACATTTCCCACAGATTTTCCCACTCACACATAGGCATTGGGTGAAGTGTCTTGCCCAAGGACACAACGACAGTCTGCACCTGCAGGAGCCGGGATTCGAACTCCCGACCTTCCGATCATGGATCGTGGGATGTATCATTTTATTTTAGTGAACAATAACATTTGGAGTTCAAGACGTTTGTGCACAGGACTAAAAGAGGAGGGTGTCATGAGGTAAAAAAAAAAAAAAAAGAAGAAGAAGGAATTCCACAGCTGTCCAGCAGGGGGGCCTGACACTGTACCTTTATAAAAGCTCCAAAAACAGAAGGTGTTCTGTTACTGGTAAAAGTTTTGCTTTTAGTGTTTTATTGGCACTTGTGTACACTCAACA